>JAQISU010000211.1:1027500-1167500 GCA_029339505.1 Unio delphinus
TCAAACTTGGAATTATATTTCTGTGAGTCTACAAAAGACTGTTGACACATGAACACACTAGGAGCAATAACAGACGTCGTCGTCTTCAGTTATTGAATTTATTGTGGACTTCAGTTTTCAGTACCTTCATTTACTAGGACCTGTGTCTGTAATGCTTGGATTATTTTTGTGATTTAATTCGCAAAATCATAAGTACTTTTGACTCTTTTTAACTTTGTAATCTAAGGAATTATACTATTTGTTGAATTTATTATGCTTGAGGTATTAACTCTTTTTTTTGTTACTTATTTTATGAGCAAAGACTCGTAACAAAAAAACAAGTAATATTTTTAATTAATTAATTGAAAAGAGTGTTCGGGTAGGGAAGAGGGAAAACGCATTTTTATGTTGCAGATATAATTATCTAAGTGTTACAAAATAGCAGGTAAGCAAAACAGCACCTCTGAGTTCTTTTCCATTTTATATTAAATATATCAAATAATTAATATCACCAAATAAAGTTTAAAAAAATAAAACATAGTTAGAGTGGCAAGGAGTTTCATATCAGTCCAGATCATCTATTACGTCATCTATTAGTTCATCTATTAGCTATAATAGATCATCTATTAGGTCATCTATTAGGTATAATAGATCATCTATTAGGCATATATTAGGTATAATATATGATCTATTAGGTCATTTATTAGGTACAATAAATCATCTATTAGGTCATCTATTAGGTCATCTAATAGGTATAATAGATCATTTATTATGTCATCTATTAGGTCATCTATTAGGTATAATAGATCATCTATTAGGCCATCTATTAGGTCATTTATGAGGTATAATAGCTCATTTATTTGGTCATCTATTAGATCATCTATTAGGTATAATAGGTCATCTATTAGGTCATCTTTTAGGCCATCTATTAGGTCATTTATTAGGTATAATAGATCATTTATTAGGTCATCTATTAGGTTATCCATTAGGTAGAATAGATCATTTATTAGGTCATCTATTTGTTATAATAGATCATCTATTAGGTCATCTATTAGGTATAATAGATCATCTATTAGGTCATCTATTAGGACTAATAGATCATCTTTTATGTCATCTATTAGGTTATCTATTAGGAATATCTAGGTCCATGTCAAAAGCTACTTTGATTCTAGGTCACGTAAACATCGATGGAAACTAGGAGTGCATTTGTTCTGCAGAAATATCGCGCAAAACCTAATTGCTGATTGGCCCAATAAATTGGAGACTGTTATATGATTTTACATTTTAATGATTTAAATGTTCGAATTAATTTGTTTAGTAATTCTGATATTGTTATTTTGGTCTATATAGAGTCTGTGTCAGAGAAATTCAAGCACCACAGTGGAATTCTTCGGTTAATTTTCAGCCTTTGCAAGAATCGTGAGAGGAAATGGGGATTTATTAATAATTGTTCATGGTCATACGGATTAGAAAACGTTTAGTCTCAAAACGACAGAACATTGAGTATTATGAAAAAGTATTCAAGACCTTGATTATTTCAAAAATTCAGTTTGATTATACGAAACTTTTAAGGACACTAGAGATATTTCACTTTCACGGGATTAAACTGAAGTAAAATCTTTTAGATTTCGAACTGTGATTCGATGCTAGCATATGAGCACACAAACACATTATAACCTTCATTCTTAATATCTTTGGATAGTTTCCAAATTGACGTGAAATTAATAGTTAAGTTAGGATAACATTCTATTAATTCACACGCAACAAGTTTTTTTAAATATATATTAGAAAATGTAATATATATATATATATATATATATATATATATATATATATATATATATATATATATATATATATATACATATATATATATATATATATATATGAGAGAAAGAAAGACAGACAGACAAACAGACAGACAGAGATTGTTGAGCTAAAATGGATTTCATAGACTGAAAGTTTGAAACCTCTAACCTGTAACCCTATTTGAGATAAATGCAATACCGACAACTTATTAAGTAAGTTTGGAAAATTCCAGCGGTAATTTAGAATGATCAATATTTACTTACATAAGGACAGAATGAAGGAATCATTAAATCACACCGATGTGTATTCTAAATGATGTTATGCATGTTTATCTGTACTTGATGATTATCCGAATGGAATGAGATTATAAAACATGAAACAATACTGGTTCCCATCAGTCTATTCTGTGTAAGAAAAGCAAAAAAATAAATAATTTTTAAAGTAAGTGTATGCTTTTCTGCCAACTTAGTTGACATGAGATCAGTATAACGATAAATACAATAATGTTCTCTCTCTTTCTGTCTGTCTGTCTGTCTGTCCGTCTCTCTCTCTCTCTCTCTCTCTCTCTCTCTCTCTCTCTCTCTCTCTCTCTCTCTCTCTCTCTATATATATATATATATATATATATATATATATATATATATATATATATATATATATTACAAGTTAATCAATATTTCTTGTTAGAATATGAGCTCCGTGTCTATGTCTTCCATGTTTTGAATTTTATATATATCCATCCCTTGACATCCTCTTTAGAAATGCCCTATTGTGACAACCGATAGCGTTAATTACAATATTCCAACTTGGATTATGCGAACATCTTAACTTTCACTGTGCAACATTAGCCTATGTTCACATCGTAGTTGTAACCTTCGCAACGTTACGTATTTTGCCGCTGTTATCATTAATATGTAACCAAATACACTGTCACAATGCACAGAAGAGATTGAGAATGGAAAATTGAAACGTAGAATGTTGAAGTGTGTAATATTCAAAATATACACATGGAATTTAAAGATATGAAATGGCAGTATTCTAATAGTATGCATATCAAATTTGGAAAGGACCCTCTGCAGATATATAGATGCAATCTTCTATGTACATCTTACACACATAGATAATGCAAAATATCAAACAGCAGATACTAATATTAGAAACTACATGCATATAAGTTTGGCCATTGTGGTATCACGGTACCAATTGTTTTTCCATAGACCTCAATGCTAATATTTGGAGAGATAAATATATTTTCTATCCTAATTTAGCGTGCATCTCACACACTGTTATAGAGAACAATGTTAGATTGTCAATTTGACGATGACAAAACCAGGTACTCCATTGCATTTTAGAGAGATAACTCTGCTGGAACTAGACAGGGGTATGAGTTATCTAGTCACAACATACCTATTTTCAGTCATGTGTATTACATTTTCAAAAAATCATAAAAAATACAAAATATGATCTATATAGGAATTAGCATAAATTAACATGTTGCCAAGAGGCTAAACTTTTTTTTGAAGACTAACAGAAAGTACAGCTCTTACATAATCAACCAATCATAGCTAGTGTTGTTGTTTATTTCTGACTGCAATGTTCCTACACCTTAAGCTCCTCCCACCTGGACTTGCGCAATTGGTACCGTTATACCTTGTACGAGCTACTGCCGTTCAAGTGCTTTGCTGAATTAGCCAATGACAATCCGGTGTCTGTTTTACATTCAGTCTAAACATTCTGTTCCTTGCTTGTCGCAAGTAGTATAACACGAGCAACTTGCCTGATTACTATTCTTCTTGCGGGGATATTAACTGAAAGAGTTTTCTGGTAAGTACAATACATTTTAATTACTTTATGTCTATTATTTAAAAGTAGGTTATTATTTAATGATATAAGGAAAGGCTATCCTAGAAGTGTGCATCAGCCTCTCTTCCCGTAAGTGTACGAGTGAGCGGTAGTTCTACATCTAAGACCTAGACACTGGTATTTATGATTTGGGCTTCAGGATCTTACAGCCTAACAGTAGTATATGGGGATACTCTAGCGTCAATGGGAAAATCCAATGTAAAACAGCTTGGGAACATCTAGCGTCAAGGGGAATTTAACATGGTGGGGACTATCTAGCGTCAAGGGAAATTTAACATGGTGGGACTATCTAGCGTCAAGGGAAATTGAACATGGTGGGACTATCTAGCGTCAAGGGGAATTGAACATGGTGGGTCTATCTAGCGTCAAGGGGAATTGAACAGAGTGGGACTATATAGCGTCAAGGGAAATATAACATGGGAAATAAAACAAGGAAAAAAAGGGGTGGCAATGAAAGCTACTATCTTTTCGAGACTTATGAGTGGCCCTTAAAAGAGCCTTTGGATATTTCTTCTTCTTTTATTTTCTGCCATTGTTCCACCACCTTTTGATTTTACCAATGATTCCCGTTTTCTTCTTCTTTTCTTCTTCGGGAATCCAGTCAGGATGCCCCATAGCTCTAAACTTCTCTTGTATCTTTATCCAATTGTTATTTAATCTTTCAAAGTCCTCTTTCTTTTTTTGGTTTTCATTGTCCTTTCTTTCCTTTCTCTCCTTACTCCAGTTATCTTTGATCTTCTTCACTTCTTCTAATAGTTCCTTTCTCATCAGTTCTTCAGCTTTCTTGAGCGGGTCCAAACCCTTTTGGACATGGGGGTACTCTGTCAAGATATTATCCAAAAAACACTTGACGTTTCCGACAATATCTATTACTTGCTTCAATGTCCCCACTCTAACATAGGGTGGATTAATGCAGCCTCGTAACTTTTTGGCTTCTTCTTCTAGCATTCCTCCTAAGAGCTCCCTGGCTATTTTCAGTCTTTTTGCAAAGTCCAAACTCTTCGCAATCTTCCATTTATGATGTAGTTTTTCCACTTCATATTCCCCGTCTAATATCCAGAAATAGCTGTGTCTTAAATTGTTGAATAAACTTGATGCTTTTGCCATCTTCTATGGTTATTCCGTGGAATGGTTCTAATGTCAGTCACTTTGAGTATATATATATCTTAAGCACGGACGTGAAAGTAAACACCCCCTACATTCACTTGTCATATTAGATACTATCCACAAATCCTATTATATACTATCCAAAATCACACCCTATACTAACCACACACACGGGGAAGCAGCCAAAACAAATCCTATTATATACTATCCAAAATCACACCCTATACTAACCACACACACGGGGAAGCAGCCAAAACAAACCCTATTATATACTATCCAAAATCACACCCTATACTAACCACACACACGGGGAAGCAGCCAAAACAAACCCTATTATATACTATCCAAAATCACACCCTATACTAACCACACACACGGGGAAGCAGCCAAAACAAACCATACTATATACTATCCAAAATCACAACATATACCATCTAAATAGAGTCAGTGTTTATAATCACACTACTCCTCTCTCACACCCATTGGCAATTGACATAGTATTTCTTTTCTTGTTATTTGGGTAGCCCTGAGAAGGGCTGTTTTTTTTTAACTTCAAAATGAACCTGGCTAATGCTGGCATCTCCCAGGTCTAGCCCCACACACACATCTCCTACTCCAATCATTCTCCCAATTCACTCTTGTGACTGAGAGTGCAGAGGGAGAATGAGTGGCTTCACTATCCCAATCTTCTGTTTGAGGGATAGTGAAAGTCTCTTCATTTCTGCCTCTATTCCGCAACCGTGGATGAGTCTGTGGTTGTTGCGGCTGAGGCAGTGGGGGCTGAACCTGTAGTGGACGAACTGGTTCTGGTGGTGAAGGTGTCCTCACCATGGGTTTGACTTCACTAGTCTGTCTCATCATGCGGTGAGGTAAGATGGGACTTTTCTTCTCCTCCTCTTCTTTCTTTTTTCTTTCCTCCTCTTCTTTTTCAATTTTGGCCTGCTCTGCTATGGCCTCCATAGCCAGTTCGTCCAGGAGACGCCTAGCATTCTCCAGATGCATTTGAAGCTCTCTTAACTTTTGAACTCTGCTCATCTTCTTTGATTCACCAACGATGGGTAGCCAGACTGATGAGTGCTTCTTTATATATAGTTCAAGCGCGGACGTGATGGAAAACACCCCCTAGATCCAAAAATCTTACAGTATCCCTATCATTACCAAAACACGCGGACGTGATGGAAAACACCCCTAGATCCAAAAAACTTACATTATTCCTATCATTAGCAAAAAAACAAAACAAGCTGACTTTTTAAAATAAAACACTCACTCACTTTTATACTTGACTCCTATTAATTATACATTGAACAAGTTATTTTGAAAAAATACGTTGTGCTTATAGACGCACTTCAAAACAAAAGTAAAATGAGACAGTGATTATAGACTCACTTCTATTTTTTTCTAACTTCCTCACATACCATAAGCAAATTGAATAATTAATTCTTTTCGAGAATATTGGGTAGCCCTGAAAAGGGCTGTTTTTTTGTGTTTGTGTGTACGAGGAAGGATGACAATCTTTTATCGTCTAAGATTGCGTCCTCGTTTGGCTACACGATAGGGTCTGCTTCTTCGGAAAGAGAAAGAGAACTCTTTCGTGTCCACACGACAGTCGACAAAACTTCTGTCTGGTTCCTGCTGCTGTTGCTGATGCTGCTGATGCTGTTCTCTCTGCTCTCTCTGCTGCTTTTGAAGTCGATACTTCTCAGTCCATTCTTCTTTCTCTTTTTGAATTTCCTCTCTGAAGAGTTCTTCTATGAGGTCTTCCGTTACTTGTAGCATTCTTACATTCTCAATCTCTTCAGGCTTTGGCATCAGATTGTGTCTGATACGATGCAGAGTGACATAAGCTTCGTTCAGCTTAGCTAGTCTTGAGCACATCTTCGTAGGAGGATGAGTCAAACAATGGATGGCCAGACTGGAGACTACCCCTGCTTTATATGGTTCAAGCGCGGACGTGATGGAAAACACCCCTCTGCGGTTTAGGGTTTTGAAACGTTTAGATAGTTTGATGTGAGGGATAGAAAGAAAAGTCAAAGAGCATTTATATGAATACAAATGTAAAACAAACGACAGACGCATTGGTTTTCAAAACACAACATTTTTATTCAAATAACAAACATTATTTCAAAGAACAAACATTATTTCAAAGAACAAACATTATTTCAAAGAAAAAACCTTTTTTTTCTTCCATAACACCAATACATTATCTTTGACATGGTTGACAACGTTGTGAATTAAATTGAGATTTCCACTGTTGGAAATCATTGGGCGATTGATGTACACTACGTTTCCTAGCTAAAGACAACAGATAACCATAATGGTCACAAAACCATCGATCTACTTTGTCATCGTTTCGAGACGAATGACGATCAAAATAAGTCACTAAATGTTCTAAAGAATATCCAAGACTGCGATGATGTAGATAATAGATACAATATTGTCCACACACCATAGAATCTGTGCTTTGTAATTTCACATTATTGAATCGTGTCGTCTGAGCATTTCTTCTCATAAAGTCAATGATATCATCTTCGAAAGGAGGCAATCCATACGAATCAAAATACTCCGCACAACCCTTTTGAGGAAAGTAGACAGCTACCCAGTGAGTTCCTGGAAGATGACTGTCATCTGTGTTGATGACATAAGCTTGATTCTCTTGAGGTTTGCGATGAGGTAGTTCATCTTTAGCACACACGACAGGATTCCAAGAAGCAGTGTACGAACTACGGTTCAAAAGATAATAAAGTTCCCAGGTATCCATTTTTTGTTGTGTAGCCTTGTGTTTTTCTCAGCTTTCTTCACAGGTGATGATAAGTCATCAATTCAATCCAGACTTTTTGTTTGAAACGGTCTGACAAGTAACTGATGGTTTGCTTCGTCTCTTTACTTTTGGCCAAGAGAGCTTCGATGCGATCGATTTCTCGAGCAAACAATGGAGGAGAGGAATGATCACGTAAGCCTTTATACCACTGAAGTAACACGTCTTCTTCGGAGATGAGACTCCAAGCTTCGTTCAGATAATTGTCCAATTTTTCTTCTTGACTCATCATCATACATTTATCGTGTTGAATTTGACTGGGATGATCGATTTGACATCCATAACAATCTTTTTTAATCAGGTCCCTCATTGTATCTTCCAAGTGTTGTGCAAAACAAGCCACTAACTGTTGTTCCTGTTCTGACCATCTGGATTGCATGATCACTACTTCTTCTTTTTGGTCTTGGGGTTCTGCTTTTTCTGTAACCTCCCATTCCATGGATTCTCCACTATTCAAAGAAGGACAAGGGTCTTCCATAATGTCTAATAGTCTAGAATGACTTCTCTCAAACTGTTAATTTCTATGGTATTATCGAATTCAGCATACAGAATGATATTCACCGTTTCGGGAAGAGGTGCTGCAAACTGAAGTTCCACACGCAGTTGCCCAGATTTTATAGGGTGGAAATGTCCCTCGTCGCTGCCTTGGTCTGGAGTGAAATCAAAAGCCCACAACGTGTAACCTCTTGCATAGTCGTCGTAGGAAATACCGTGACTGGTGTTGGTTCCTAACTGTCCTGTGGCTTCGTACAGTGACAAGTACGACCTCAAGTAATTTTTCTGTTCGCCAAAGTCGGGTTCGAAGGGTCTGGTACACAAAGTTTTGCCATCGCGACTGACTTCAATTTTGGATACTCTGCAGTGCTTAAACTGGAAAGGATTTTCATCGTGGGCACCATTGAGGGCTGCATTGCTGACGATACCAATGAATAAACGTTTGGGTAACTGTCCTTGGAACAGATGATCTTCGATCTTAGATCGGAGTCCAGCGGCAATGGTGAAAGTTTTGACTTCCACGCGTCGTATCGGATACTTGGCTGTCGTTCTGCTCAAAGTGTGACTGATATCATTTCCCACTTTAGGTAACACTTCCACGCGACGTACGTATAACCTGGCTTCTTGGATAATGGTTTTGTATTCGTTGGCATGAGCCATCAAATGGAAAGCAGTACTACTTCGATTCAGTCTCAAGCGAATATCTACTCCGTTCAGCAAATACTTCTCTTGAAACCACATGTCCAAATGCAAACGATCGAACAGTTCTAAACTACGTCCTTGCAAAATTTTCTTTCGACGCTCGTTAAAACCTTCATTGTGAGGATCGGCAGGAGCGCTGCCATCAGCAGCTGCTGCTACGGGCAAGGCTGTGTCGTTAAACTTATCTGCAGTGTCAGGTTTCCATACCACGCAAGCATCTAGATGAGTGTTCTTGGCTTCTTTTCCGTACGTCAAGAGATTTTCGAGGTACGCTCGGTAAGGGTAAGTATCCATGCTACTGCTGATCAGTTTGTTATTCATGTACAAATCCACATCGCTGAACAAGGAATGCATGAAATTGTTGACAGGAGCTACTCTATCATTGGCTCCTGGATTGGTGTTGTCTGTTTTGCTTACTTTCAGTTTCAAATACAAGTAACTGTTGTTGAGATCGATGTAATCTTCGGGTTGTCCTTTGATTTCAAACTCGATGGGAGCTGAATCCGTCAAAGAGGAGACGGGATGAAATTCGACCCATTGAGCTTCTTGCATGGTCATCATCGTGGGTGGCATGGCAAAGAGATCCAGTTCCGACTTGGAACAGGCACAAGATTCTTGGTGCATCATTTTTTCTTTAGGTTTTTTTTCTTCACTTTTAATAATCAAAAATGTCTAAGTCTCGAGCGGTTCTTTTTTTCTTTGTCTTTCGAACTTTTGAGGTACGGAGACTTTTGAAAGGGTGTCTTCGTCGACGCTTTCTACCTTGTCCTTGCTGTGTCGTCAGGGAAGTAGGAATGTCAGACGTGGTACCGTTCAGAGCATTTATAGGACTTTCTCGTCGACCCAAAAGCTCTTTACCCGTTTGAAGCAAGGTATTTTTGCCTGCTCTCAAAAAAGCTTCTTTTGGGTTTTGTTTGTCAATGAGAACATTGTAAAGAAAATCTTTGCCGTGAGTCAATGCGGCATCTTTTAAGGTGTGCAATCCTCGTGTCACCATTGGTTTTAAAACAGGGACTACGGAACGAAAGGCTGATTTAAACATATCTCCTAAACCATGTCCTCGTTGTCGAGTGACTCCTTGGTACACAGGATACATCACTTTTTCAGTTGTTGGAGAATCGTTTTTGAAAATGGAGTTTCACTGTGACTTTCCCTTTGGTAAATGGAATATTTTGACCTAGTTCTCCTTTTATAGTAATGTTGACACTGTCGAAATACGACTTACTGACGGGTAAATAATGAGGATGTACAAATTCGCGGTGAACGTGATAGGTATTTCCACCTTCTTCTTCAGCGGTAGTGGTATCCACTTTGAAAGGAATGACACGCAGTAACGGTACAGAGGTGTGTCCTACCACGTTGTACTCCACCACATCGGAGTACACAAACATCAAATTGAGTCCTTGGTTCATTTCTACAGGGGATCGAAAATATTTGGTAAAATCCAAGTTACTGGCTATGCCTGGTATTTCTTTTTTGTTCGGGAGCATCTTGAGGTCTCCACCTAAGATATCAAACAATTCAGGACAAAAGGTAATGGCTATTATTTTCTTCTCTGAAAATTTGATCATGAAGCGGCGAGCCGCTTTAATGTACTCAAAGGTAACACTTTCTCTGATTTTGTCCAGGGGTTTACCAAACACAACATTGAACCTGCTTGCAATCGTAGTCACTAAATGTTGACCGCTAAAATAGTAGCCTGCAGGAATGGTCAACACATGAGTGGACAGTTGTTTAGTTGCGGGTCCATCTGATTTCTTGTTGTCAATGCCAGTGATGCCTCGTTCATCTAAGGCTTGTTGCAATTGCTTGTCGTACACTTCAACTGTGAAAAAGTTTTGATTTTCGACGATGTTTTTGATTTGTGTCGGGTGTATTATTTCAACTAAAGCTGCTTCCCAGTGATCATCTTGATCCAAATGCATGGCTTGAGGTAATTTAGACGTGTAACAACACAATGTGTTGTTAGGAAACACCTCCATGGAACTGTCACTGGGTAACGTTAAGTAAAATTGGTTAATAGTGTTGTTCATATTTCCAATGTTCTTCTGTCCGAGGAGTCACTCGAGGTTAAAGGAGTATCTAAAAGAGGATTGTGATTGGAAGGGTGACTGTCAGGAGAAGGACTAACGTTGGCCGCCAGACTCCCAATATTGTTACTGTTGTTCCCGTTGTAAGAGTATTTCAGGGAAGGATTGGGAAGAAGATACCCGATGCAACTGCTGAGTAAAATGGTCCACAATTGTTTGTCTCCTTGTTGCAAACTCAAATTAGCAATGGCTGCACCAATGACACAATATACCACAAAGATTTGACAGAAAAAAACGATTTGCGTTTTAGGGACACGTTCTCCACACCACACCCACAAGGGTTGCTTTTGTAAATCTTGCAGAGATGACGTGGGTGAAGGAGTAGTCACTGTGGTTGCTGAAGCTGTATTGAAGGGCATGATGGTTACTTCTTTTTATAGTCGATGACTTGCGAAGCGTCAATCCAAGAATCAAAACTAGGAGGATATCCTTTCCAACGTACTTTGACTTCTTTGACACGACGTTTTCCTACTTTACGGGTTCTTCGTTCGAGAATGCTTTCAATGTCGTACACGTCGTCTTCTTTTTTGGTAACACGTTGTAACTCAGGCAAGTAAAATGTTCCTTTTAATACTTCTCCGTTCATGTCTTCCAATTTATAGACGGTAGGATGACGATCGCGCACTCGTCCAGTAACACGAAACAATTCGGTGGTCCAGTTGGGTAAGTAACCTTTGTCGAAAGTGCGTTTGGTTTTGCCAATGCGTACCCAATCTCCCGTGGTTAACACTTCTCTACCTTTCTTGGGGACAGCCCTCGTCCGGGACGTACCAAACAGACGCTCAAAAACAGTGACTTCGTTGTCAGGTGTCACCTCTTGTGGGGCACGTCCAATGCTTCTATGGTAAGATTGATTGTAGGCTTGGACTAAGTGTGGTAAGACGTCGATGTACTTGAGAGTGTGTTGATGTGTAAAATATTTCCACATGCGTTCTTTCAAGGTACGTTGAAAACGTTCCACGATACTGGCTTTGGTTTCAGGATTTTCGGTGGTGAAAAAATGAATGTCACGTTTTTTTAATTCTCGTTGGAAAGCTTGGTTCAGAAATTCGGTGCCTTTGTCGGTTTGCCATCGAAGAGGGTGACGACCACTTTGTTTCAACACCAGTTGCAAAGCTCGTACTAACTCTCCGCTCGATTTGGATGTCAATGGTACGACCCAGGCAAATTTAGAAAAGACGTCGATGACACAAAACAAATATTTGTAGCCACGGTTGTAGGTGGTTAAATGAGAGACATCAGCTAAATCGGCTTGCCATTGATGATCGATGCCTTCCACTTGAGTGCGACTTCTGTGAAATTTTCGTCGAATGGGTTTGTGTAAAGTGTACGTCGCTTGTTCTTGTAACCATCGTTGTACTGCTGGTAAACGGAGCTTTTTCAGGCGAGTTTTGGCAGCACGATACAATTTCTGAATGCCTCCGTAACCTGCAGGGTGAGCTGGATCGTAGTAAATGCTGGCTAAGACCTTCTCCATGGTTTTTGTTAATAAGGGACCCACTCTTCGAGGATATTGCTTTGGGCGGGACGAAATGCGGGTTGTTTGGAAACGGTTTTACGTGTCCGATGTGCCACAGGAGTTGACGTCGAGGGTAATGGTGGTGGCGGAGGTAATGGGATAGCTTCTTTGGCCTTCTTTTCTTTTCTCACTTCTGGTTTCCTTTCTTTCTTTTTCACATCTGTCGAAGAAGGAGTAGCCATCATCTTTTTAACCCAAGTTTTGAGTTCTTCTCGTGGGGGAGTGGGGGAAGGGGTCAACAAGGAAGCAGCAATCTTACTCGGAATGGGAGTAGCAGTAGGTGTTTGAAAGAGATCATGGGGTTCTTCTTCCTTGGGTAATGGTGGGGTAACGTCTGTTTTAACTGCTGTAGAGGGTGAGGGTGAGGGTGCCGGGTTATTCATTAGAGCCTTAAAATCGGACAAAGTGGGTTGAGCTGTTTGTTCCACAGCTTTCTGATGAAAGAGTTGTAGCCGTTTCAAGAGTTGACCGTACTTTTGTGATTTTTCGGTTTCGGATAAATCGTGGCGATGGATCAAGGATTGCAATTCGTGTTGTAATTGCGACATCTCAGCCAAATTGGGATTGGGCGGTAAATGGGGGGATCGTTGTTCTTGCCAATGATGGTATTCCATCCATCGTTTGTAAGGAACCAAAGTTAGTTTTCGTCCTTCCATGGGCTTTCAAAGGTTATGTCTGAGATTGTGGTGCTCCATAGTGTCCTTTTATCTTCTACCCATCCCTTGGTTAAACCCTTGGGATATCCCTTGGGTCACCCCTTGTAGCAAACCTGGTATTATGCCTGTCAACAAAGGAGCAAGAAAGGGTAAAATTCCTCCGCGTTGCACCAACATCTTTTTCTTTTGACGGACGGATATTTTCTTTTGAACCATTTGACGAAGAACGTGTCGATGTTTGGATAAGCATTTTTTCTTGTGTGGAGACAAAGGTATCGTGCCTTTCAAAACATTCAAACAACATTCACACACGGTATCGATGACATCTTTGGAGGCTGTTTTAATGATTTGTTTTCGCATGGACGGAGAGGCTTTGGACAGGACGGACAACACGTCTCCGTGTTTGGCTAAACGAGGAGGTAGTCCTTTCCTTTTCTTTCCTTTGTGGGGTGAATAAGAATGTTTTTTGCGAGGTGACATCTTTGCTTGTTCGTTTCAGAAATACACTGATGTCAAAGACTTGGTACACACCCTCTTTTATCTTCTTTTTCCTATTGGCTTCTCCAAAAGGTAACGGCATGCTTCGCTAAATCCTCAAAAGCAGGGCTAAAGATACCAGTTCGGTTATTAGCTGCTTTGTCTAGTTTCTGCATACCTTTAATAAAACCAGTAAATATGCCTCCTCTTTGGTGACTTCTCTTTTTCTTTTGACGTTTGGGTATTTTCTTTTGTGTCCTTTGACGAAGAACGTGTCGATGTTTGGCTAAACGTCCTTTCCTTTTCTTTCCTTTGTGGAGTGTAGAAAAATGTTTTCTGCGAGGTGACATCTTTGCTTGTTCGTTTCACAATACCACTAGTGTCAATGACTTGGTATACACTCTCTTTTATTTACTTTTTTTTGGGAACTAGCGCTTTGTCAAAAAGGTAACAATGTGTTTCCCAAAATTGTCAAAGGATCCTCCTTTTTGGTGTCTTTTCTTTTTCTTTAAAGGTCTACGTCTTTGGAGGGAAGGACGTTGATGTTTGGTTTTAAAGCTTTTGGTGAGATGACGAGATTGTCTTGTTCCTTTTCCTTTTTGGACGGTAGAACGTCGAGGGTGATGGTGTGCACGTTTTTGAGGAGGCATCCTTGAGTGTTCATCAGTGGTACAGAAAAAATACTGATTGACATCGTGGTTTTCAAGTCATATTTTTATACTGGAATGCGTCGCCACTGATTATCTTTGCGTCGTATCAACTTCATGGCAGGTAACACACGTCGTGAAGGAGTTCGCAATGGACTCAATCGGGACAGTTCTTGTTTGGACAAATCTAGTAAACTCTTTAACATGCCAGATCTTTCTTGGACTTTGACTTTGGGGGCAGGTACTTTATGAGCAGCTGCTACTGACGCTAAGGTGGACGAGGGTGTCTCCGGTGGAGGAGACGTTTTGGGAGACGCAGATTTCCAATGTTTCATCAAATTAGGAAAAACGGGTGTCAAATTGGGTTTGGCTGGCATCACCCGCAACGGAGAAGTGGCAGCCCCTGAGGCTACTGGCAACGTAGTCCCTGCCAAACGTCCTTGTAGATCTTTTCTTACAGGTCGTGGTTGACGAAGGTAAGGTTGTGTCCTGGCCGAAGTGCCTCTTTTGCGGGTGACCGCTTTTTTCTGTGGACTTTTCTTTTTCTGTGCTTTGGTCTTGGTACCCTTGTTCTTTTTCTTAGGGGCTTGTTTGGCTTTTTTTGTTTTCTTCTTGGGGTGAACTTTGGGAGTATTGGGATCCCATTTTAAAAGGGAACGAATGATGACACCTCCTAGAGAACCACTGCCTCCAGGTTTCAATATGATTTGCTTTTTGGTGTGAGTGTCAATGCGAGGATTGGCCAGTTGCGTCAAGGCTACTTTGTTTCTGTCAAAAAAGCGTTTGGTTTGATGTGGAAGGTGAATGATGCCTTGCAGTATTTGACGTGCTGTCACCGTAAACCATCGTAAGACTTCTTTGAGACTGGCTTCTAAGACGTGAGCACGTCTTTGTGGATTTTTTTCGCGACTGATGCCGTACAAGGCACGAATCAATTTGATGGGAAGATGAGACTGAAGGGACGTCATGTTGACGATGTATGAGACCAGGTCAAAGTAACCCAAGGTTTTTATAGATTTTTTTAGTGCTTCATAGTGTTATGTCGACGAGGAGGACGTGTACACGACAGGTCCTCCGTCTTGACACCAGTCGTGAAACAAATCGGTACGAAATCGCAAATAATCAGGGGTAGTGGGTTTTAAATCCACGAGTAAATAGGCGTGTGGCGTTTGAGTGGCATCATCGTACGCATGAGTTAGCCAAGGTGTTCCTAACTGTTTGGCTAAAACTTGCACTTGTGATTTATCTCGAGGACTTTTAAACAAGACCACGTAATGAGCATTGAGACTAATGGTACGATGGGCTTTACTTTGTTGAAATAAATTTTGTGTAATGTAAATGACACTGGCATTACGATGATGCCCTTTACGTATAAACCACAGTTTAATTTCTTCTTCGTCTTCTCCTAACATGTCGTCAAAAATAACCCAATGAGTTTGACTAGGGTCAGACACGATCCCCTCGTCTTCTTTAGGAATGCCTGCTACAAACACAATGGAATCACCTTGACTTTCTTGCAAGAGGCTGTATGCCGATTGCCACTCTTTGTAACACCACACGATGCGTTGAGGTGGACGATCGATCAAATGATGTTTATGTTCGATCAAACGTTTGACAAATTCGGTTTTGCCTGAACCGCTCGGTCCAGCAATTAACATGTTAAAAGGATGACGAAGATACAAGGCTTTCCAACTAGCCTGATCTAAGTGTTCGTCAATGACTTTGAATGTGGAGGAGGAAGGAGTAGTAGAAAGAGTAGAGTGAGCCATAGTCGTGTAGTGGTATGACAGTATTGACACAAAAACAGACAAGACAAGAGGTTTTTATACTTTTTTCAAGACACGTTTATTTGAATGCATGTTTAAATTTGAACAACACGAAAACATAAAAGCCAAATGGATAAATACAGGAATAAAATACCTAGGCAAACGATCAAAGTGGAATATAAACAAGTCACTGTACAACGTGGTTTGGGTAACGAAGGTGTCCTAGAGGTAGTATGTAATGTTCTTATAGTCTCCTCTACAGGGGGTACAGTCACATAGGTGTCTTCTCGAAAGGGTCTTTGTGGGGGAATGTCCATGACAGTTCTGTCTTGAACAGAAGGATTGTCTTGGGTGATAGATTCTTTTTCTTTTTCTTCTTCTGGTACTGTTACTAACACAGGATTAAAAGTGACTTTTTTCACTCGACGATGCATTTTAGGAACACAACGCTTGGGCATAATGGGATACTTCGTTTGTCCAAGCCTCAAAATCCCAACTTTTCCAGTCACGTACATCTGTCCAATGAGGGTGTAAATCACAAGCTACACACACATCTTCGTACACTGCTTCCGTACGTAAAAGTTGACGAATCTTTTTTTCTTGGAAAGGTCGAGATGTATCCAGATGAAAACGTAAGGCTTTGAACAGAATAAGTCTCTCGTGGACATTTAAAGGAGTCACCATACTGTCTTATTTTTTTGATAGGTAGTGTTCGTAAAGTGTCCACAAGGAATCGGCAGGTAAACGAAATCCCAGAAAGCAAGTCACTAAAACACACACGACACGTCGACCCCAATTCATAGGGTATAGTTCTTGCAATAAGTGTTCGTAATCTTTCACTGTGTGAATCTTCTCATTGATATCCTTCCACGGAATCTGTTGGATCACCAATGATAAAGGTTGTGGCATGGTTGTTCTCTTTTATACTTCTTTAGGTCAAAGATTACAAGTGTAGATTCAACCCAGAATTAAACACAGAATTAAATTTGCTCAAAAAGCGAAAGTGATTAATATAACGTGTAATTTCGTCCCACTGCCATTCAGGGTAACGGTTAAGAAGGATCAAAGCATCTTCAGAGGTAAACGTAGTAAATTGGTAACAGAGCAAAAAAATACCCTTAATCCAGAGAAATCTAACACGTCGGTTAATTTTTGTCACTTTCCTCTTGTGAATTTCACGACACAAAAGTTCTACAGTCACCCCTTGAGATTTTTCTTTAGCAAGGCCTTGCCAAACGTCCTTGTAGATCTTCTCTTGCAATTCACGAGGCAATCCTTGAATATTATGTTTTATATTATATACTGGTCTAGGTGTGTTACACGACATGGAGTAGTAGTGTCACTTCCAATCACTAGGTCCCACTAAAGGTAGGTATTGACAATTCGGAGACCATCGAGCATGTTCCAGGTAAGCGGAATCTTTATGTTCCCACTCGTAAATGGATACACCACAACTGAAACACTTGACTTTATCCCCTTCGCCCAAGTAGAAAAATCCAGCTCTGGCTAATTCTTCAGGAGTTGGTCCAGGCAGATATTTTGGCCATTTATCTTTGAAGGTTTGAAATCGACTTTTAAAGTGGCAGTATTCAGGCAAACTCGTCGGGAACGAATATTCGACTCTCCTTACTTCTGTTCGATGCAGGTACGGTGAAATTCCTAGGAGTCCACGATAACGTGTCGCACCGCTTTCGCATCCCTCAGGTTTGACACGCACAGCATCACTTTCCAGGGTAGATATAGGGGTAGTAGTCATAGCAAAGTTCCTACGATATCCTGCTGAATCGCTAACGTCACAGAGCCTGGCATCACTACAATCGTAAGGTTCACCATCGCACTCTGTAACGCAATTACAGTGCATACCGCAAGGACACTTACAGTTTCCTTCCGGACAACTTCCGTTGCAATGCATAGGTCTTATCCATCCAGTACTTTTCACACTCTGGAAAGGTACATTTGTTTTACAATCCCCAAACTTGAATGATGTCTGTTTAAATGGATTCATCTTCTTTTCGCTGGGTCGTTGTAGTGATAAATAAACTATTGATCGTGGACGATGTCCCTTTTTATATGCTGCCCAATTTTGACGTGACCGTACGGGAGAGTGAAGTGATTGGGAAGTCGTACTCTCTTTTGGTACACGATTTGATAGACTTTTTCCAAAGGTCGGCTAACAATTTGGTGTGTGGGTAAACGGACAATCTTGTGCGGTTCGTGGGTAGTCACTTGAAACGTTTCATCCTGTCCCAACTGTAAGGCTTCTTGAAGCACGTCAAAGTTCACCACTTGACTGGTGCGATAATTAAGAGTCAATCCTTTCACTTTACATTTGGTGTGCATTTTTCCTTGGGGGTCTCGGTATTCGTAGCCGTAATTTTTAGGACCGCCACTTGCAAAACTTAGAATCTTGTCGTCGGGATGTTCATCGGTCCAGGCTCCTAAACGGTCTCCTTCGATGACAGGGTTACACTGGTTCGGTCGGTGAATGTAGATGCAACTGTCTGTGTCAAAATACAACACGCGATCTCCTAACAGTTCTAACACTTCGTACAATTTTAAGCGAGCGTGGGCTGTCACGTAAGCCGCAATGATGACATTTCCAAATGTGTCGGCTTCTACAAAGTCTAGTTCTTCTTCGTAATTGACTAAGATCAAGTCCTCACGAATGACGTCCACGTGTTTCATGACTTTGGTTGGGTCGTGAATCATCTGGAAGTAGCGAGACGGCTCGGACAAATACTCCGTCTTGGGTAAAGATGGACGTTGTGCCATTTTACCCCACAAACAATTGAGCATGACTTTGGCAAACGATCGCCTTCCTTCATTTTTCTCGATGTGGTCTAAAGTGATACCTTCCTGCTCCCGATATTTTTCTTTGAATATCTTTTGGTCTTCGGGAGTGTGACACCAGGAAGGATAGCCACTAGCTTCTTGTTTTAGTTTTAAAAAGGAATCCACGTAGTCTGCAAAAATACCTTTCTGTCTCTTGTCGCCCTTGCAGTATTGTTGTGTTTTGGGAAAGTGGTAAATTTCGTACACTTCTAACAGTTGGTATCCCATGTCCAGAGCTTTAAACAATTCCACACTCACCCACGTTCCTGTCAAGGTACGTTCTTCCTGAGTGTGATGACAAGGTTGGTCTTGGTTGCACGTTTCGGCACATGTGCGACACAAAGGAAACATCAGTTTTCCTTGGCAATGGTGAGGTAAAACGGGATGGTACAAGTCTGTGGGTGGCAAGACTTTACACTTGATCAATCCTTCGTACTGACGAATGTGGTCCAAGTCAATGTGTTCTGTCATCAATTCTGGATGCCCTACGGGAAAGTGACAATATTTACACACGTAAGGATACAATGAACACACGTCCAAGTATTTGATTTCTTCTCCTTTCTCCTCGTCCGCTTGGTACAGTAAACAGGTAGCATTCGTTCGTCCTCCGTACAAACTATCCCGGGGGTTCAATGGGTCCACCCACTTGTAACTTTCTACGATGCGTTTAAACTCGGGATCGGTTTTCAAACGCTGATCGTACTCGTGTTCCCACATTTCCACTACCTGGTATCCTTGTTGTTCTAACTTCAAACGTCGTTGACACGTGGTCTGGTACAAATCTTCCATAGTTCGTTGTAAAAACTGATTTTTGATGTCACGCTGAGGGTAGCACATAGGACATCCGTGAAATAAGCATCCGTTAAACTCGTACACGATCTGAGGGTTTTCTAAGTCCCAACCATCCACTGAATACGTTCCAATAATCTTTTCGCCTCCTCCGTTGCGAGCGTGTTGGATCCATTTGTCTTCCTTGTCGCACAAGTAATGGAGCCAGCGCAGGGCTTTGACTGAGTATTGACGTTTAACAAAGTTCGTCGTTTGAGGACTGATGACCGCTAGAGTATTTTCAGGCATAAAGCGTTTTCGGTACACTAAAGAACACGCTTTGGCAATGGTACAAGCTTCTTTCAAAGGATCGATCCCTCCGTACTCCATGAACAATTCTCGAAATTTTCCACAGCAACGTCGTAAAATGTCCACGTCAGATCGACAGTACTTTAACATTTCTTCTTGAAAGTCAAAAAGGTCCGAGGCATGAGTCTGGTACCAAGCGAAGAAAGCTTCTCGTTGTTCGGTACGCATGTTGTCAGGGTCGTAATAGTGAGCCTCCGGCAAATGGGGTAGAACGGCATATTGATTGGCTTCGGTATTGAAAAAGTGTGGAAAATAACCTTTAACCAATTCTGTCATTCCAAACGTTTTAGGCATGCGACTCAATGGCATGGCCAAGTAACACATCGAATCTTTAAACTGTACTTGTCCTACTTGCATAGAAATGATTTTAGCTCCGTTCAAAGTCACTTGAGGTCGTTCGGTACTTTGTTCCGCATAGTATCTGAGCAGAAATTGCCCATCGTATCCCGAAAAATTGTGAGCCATGACCGTAGCATGGCAATGACAATTACCGTAACGTTCGATGTCTTCTGGACTCCACGTTTCGTCAATGGGGTTTAAGATCCATCGGGCAAACTTGGCTAACGTGTTTGACCCTCGAAAGATTTTTTCACGTCCTCCAGGAATCTTGCTACAGTGAGGGCAATAACTAAAGATAGGTTCTTGGATGCACTGTTCGCACGCACGGTGAGCTACGCAGAAATTGGGAATGTGAATACCGGTCTCTTGCATGCATTCGAAATCAAAAAAGATAAAATTCCCTTTCTTCTGGGTATCTTCTGAATGGGGTTGGTATTTTTGAATGAAACATTCGTGTTCCAAATCCACGATTTGGCGACAAATGTGACATCGTTTCTTCCCTCGACAAACGTGAAACTTGGCACTATTGGTACGTATGTCTTGTCCACAAGTAGGGCACAATCTCAGAAGTTGACAAGTGTTTTTCTGCTGTGAACCTTGCATCTTCAAATGTTGTTGGTAACAGGTAGGACTGACAAAAGTGCGCTGACACACAGGGCAATGCACTCTTTCTTTTCCTTGGTCCAGACAAGGTTGTGAGGCTAAACATCCCTCACATTTTGATCCACAATGTTTGTGTTGTTCTCGATTGTTATAACCATAGTCACATTTTTCACAGTAGTAACCGTATCCCTGGAATCCAGTGATACTGGTAATGGTATCAAAATGACCATCGTGATGATAGACGTGAATGTATTTTCCGTCTTTGAAATCGTGGCCTCGAAACAAAAGAGGTCCACGCACTTCTTGAGGGTGTACTTTCAAAGTGTAACGTGGAGACAAGACGTCTTGTAATTGTTGCATTTCTGGAATGCCACAAGGAGTGTCTTTGGATATCCCCGCTTGCTGTAACAGGAGTTCTGCTTCACTTCTTTGTTTGGCTCGGTCCGATTGTTGAATAGTTTTCCAGGCTCTTTTCCATTCTACCGTGTCGTTCTTGTTGGCATACGTTCGTCCCACGACGACAGCACGGGCTAAACACATCTGGTCTTGAGGATTGTTAATTCGGACGAGACTTAGTTTGGTGCTGCGAAGGCTGTCGACCAATAATACTTTTTTGCGTCCTGTCCCCTGGGGAAGAGACACGTGGGTCATGAACAGTGTGGCTTTTCCATCGTCAATGTGAAACTTGTCATTGGATTGTTGCACATGTTGAATTTTGTCAATGACTTTAGAAGGTGTCAGTTCTGATGAACTAGTAAATTCGATCCAAACGGGAGACTTTAAATTATCGTGATGAATAGAAAGTCTCAAGCGATCGTCTTCTTTGGCTTGACATTGCTGTTTCAGTGCAGTTAACACAGAATCCCACACCTCAGTAATGAACCCTTCTGTATTCTCCAAAGGTACATTGGACTTGAAATCTTTAAACTTTACGGCATACGTGTAAGCCGTTGTTCTAAATTTTCGAGAGGAACGCTTTTCTGTCTCTCGAATGTGATAGTAATTTTCAGGGTTAACTAAGGGTAGTGTACTTTGCTTGGACGTCGATTGCTTAGGTGTAAATTCGGGCTCACTCATGTCATCTTCAAAATCACTGGCATGAATTTGAGCCAAGACTTCAGCTACTGTACTAGGCGATACATTACGTTTCTGTCTCTTACTGTCTTTTCCTTTCTCCACAGCATGATGTGACCTTTTCATCTTGTCTGCAAAAAGTCAAATGACTACCTTTTAAAGACCATAACCCCTATATATTCATGTTCGATCCGTGCATATATATATAAAGGGTTAGTGTCTAACGGTTCAGTATTCCTTTCACTCTCACATTGACCAGAACGATGGAAGAACCTACACAAGTGGAACTTCTCATTAGAGCTTTACGTGGGGTCATACGAAAGTTTTCGTCAGACCAGCCGACAGCCTACTCTCCCTCCTATCGAGATAAAAGTCAAGATACTTGCTATATCTGTAAGAAGAAAGGACATTGGGCTACAGAATGTTCAGATCGTAACAAAAATAAAAAAGGCTACAATAGAGACAAAAGTCAAGATACCTGTTATTATTGTAAAGAGAAAGGACATTGGTCTCCAAACTGCCCTAAGAAACAACAGGAGCAGGAGGAGGAGGAGGAGGTGGAGGAAGAGGAGGAGGAGGAAAGAAATTCTGAACAGGAGGAGAAAGAGGTACCCTCCTCCAAGGAAGAACCCCGTCACGTTCACAAAAACAAGAAAAGAAGACGAAACGAAAGTGAAGAGGAAGAAAAAAAAGCTGTGACAGTAAAGAAAATGAAAAAACAGAAAGAGTGAAACAGAAGAAAACCTATGAACTTTTTTAAAGTGGTCTTGTGTTATGTTATGTTGTGATATTGAATTGTGTCGTTTGTACTAGAATAAACTAAAGAGAAAAAACGTAAGTGTCTCTTGGTTTTGATTTGATAGTATAATTACCTACACTCACACATTCATTCACTCACACGTACATCATGGGTTTTTAAAAACATAAAGGACTTTTGAGTTTTCATTGAAATAGGCAATTGACATAGTATTTCTTTTCGAAATAATTGGAGTGGTCCTGAAAAGGACCGTTGGTGTTTTGTGTATTTAAAACAAAACAAACTCAGAAACGGGATGAAATCCTCTTGAGCTGTCTTAAGCCTTTGCCACGGCCAAGGCCTACTTCGGGACTGGTGGTTCCTGTCAATGATTTGGTAGAAATCACTAACGGTGGTAAGGTAGACGTAGTCACAGAGAGATCGGGTTGTTTCGCTCGAGAAGGTCTTTTTCTCTTCGGTCGTGATAAAGAAGTCTGATACATTTGTTTCAGACTCTTTAACTCAGCTAAAATATCTAAAAGTACCGTCGTAACCGTTTGATTTTCACTATTTTCTTTCTGTCCTTGGTCTTCATTCTTCTCCGTTGCTGCTACTGTTTCTTCCTGGTGTTTTCTTCTTGCTTCTTCTTCTTCCTGCTGTTGCATAAGAAAAGCTTGTTCTTCTACTTTCTGTTGTTGTAAAAATCGCTCCAATGCTTCTTTTTGTCTCTGCTTAAAATCATCGACGTGTCCATAAGAAGATACAGAAGGCAACGAAGGTTCCGGAATAAATTCTTGCGATGTTAAAAAATCCACAATATCCCAGTTAAAATCCACTTCTTCTGGATGTAGATTTGTCATGACTTTAGTAGTCACTGTTGGTCCATGACTTGCTGTCTCTACTCCTGTCTCACTCCAATTCATTGTCTTCTTACTGTCCGCCATGATTGACAACTCTCTTGAATCGATTGACTGCGCACAGGCGCTAGTACCTCTATATAGAAAAGGTGACGTCACAGACTGCTCTCTTCCGATTGGATGGCTGTGTCTGACTTTTGTAACGCACGTTTGGATTGGTGGATACACTCAAGCCGTTTCAATCCGCTCTTCCCCTATAAATAACCGCAGTACACGGCATTCAATTCACCTGTTCTCATCAGAAGATGTGGACTAATGTTGAATCGTCAACCCTTGTGTCAAGTATGCTGTTTAGGACTGACAGACCCATGTATGTCAGATCATCATGGAGTGTCATTGATAGGACGGAGACAGCCTATTGGAAGAGAAGAGTCTATGTGGAAAGACAAGGTTGCTTGAAGAGAGTTCTCTTCTATGGACCCACAGTAAGGAGAAGTTTAAGGAAGAGAAGAAGATCTGTAAGATGTCCTCTGTGTTAACAAGACAACGTAAACATTACACCTAACGGTCCTTTTCAGGGCCACTCATAAGTCTCGAAAAGATAGTAGCTTTCATTGCCACCCCTTTTTTTCCTTGTTTTATTTCCCATGTTATATTTCCCTTGACGCTATATAGTCCCACTCTGTTCAATTCCCCTTGACGCTAGATAGACCCACCATGTTCAATTCCCCTTGACGCTAGATAGTCCCACCATGTTCAATTTCCCTTGACGCTAGATAGTCCCACCATGTTAAATTTCCCTTGACGCTAGATAGTCCCCACCATGTTAAATTCCCCTTGACGCTAGATGTTCCCAAGCTGTTTTACATTGGATTTTCCCATTGACGCTAGAGTATCCCCATATACTACTCCTAACTAATGGCGCCGTGTAGCGTGTTTTGATGTCGACTAACATCGTAACATAAGTCAAATTTTCAGGAATATCTCATACAACTGGCAACTAAAAAAGAAACGCTATTCTACAAAGTCAAGTCATAATGTTTTAGTGAGATTTGACATACTCTGATGTCTTTTCTCTAACACATTCAAATTCTCGCAAAAGAAAAGGACCTGTTTCGTTGGCCTACATTTACACTTGCTAGCGATGAAAGCCGGGGATGTCAAAATTCAGTTATGTAGATTTATTATTCTTTAACGAAATGAATACAAATATATTATGCCTATTGGAGCTGTAAGAAAAATATCCCCACATAAAACTCCCGCGACTATCGTCACATTTTAACAAATTTAACGTATGTCAACGGAACACGAAAATGCGTCTATTTGCCAATCTCAGATTTTGATTCCTGCAGTAAGTATACTAATTACATTTCAGTTTGTGGAAGCACCCGATCATGTGTGTGAGAATTTTCTGAAACTTTGTCTACTCATTCCGATGTCAACCGACATTGGAACACTCGATACAAGCCCGTTATTTGGGTAGTAAGACATAACACTTAAACAAAATTAACATGTGCTATGTCTTATATTGCAGGATCAGTGTGAGTGGCAGCATGTTAGAAAGAAAACCTGATGTACTCTATTATAATTCATTCGCACAGCGTGAAAGATGAATGCATCTATCTCTTACTAAATTCATTGCGTGTACAAAATATTTAAACATAATTCGTACTGATATACAGCGCAACACAATCAATTCGATAATCCTGAAAATGAGTGTTCCGTTTACATGTAATCGGCCATGCTATCTTGGCATGAGTTCTCGACGAGTCTACTGAAACAAAATCTTATGGGAGCCGTATAGTGTCGCATGAGACAAACATCGTCTGCATCATCTTTACCCAGCATTCTACTTCCACTTAAGATGTCAGTGTCAACAACAACAACAAAAAACTAACAAACATTTTTCCAGCAGTTGAATGCAATCCAAATTGAAATATAATGAAATGCCTTTTAAAATATGTATATCATATTAGTAATTAAATAATAATAATAATAATAATAATAATAATAATAATAATAATAATAATAAGAAGAAGAAGAAGAAGAAGAAGAAGAAGAATATATATATATATATATATATATATATATATATATATATATATATATAAACTAATAATAATAATAATAATAATATATAAAATTTAATAATATATATATAAACTAATAATAACAATAATAATATATAAAATTTAATAATATATATATATAAATTAATAATAATAATAATAATAATAATAATAATATATATATAAATTAATAATAATAATAATAATAAATATAATAATAATTAATATAATAATAAAATAATAATAGTAATACTATAATAATAATAATACATGGACATTGTTAAGCTGATTATTTCACTTGTTCCAAATTTGATCTTGAATAACACTTTAAATAATTTTGACTTCCGTGTATTGTTTATTATTTTGTAATGGTAAATCATGTATATTTTCATTCATTTAATGAATTTCTAGGTATTTATTTACTTATTGTATTTGTAAATTTCGCAGTGTTATGCATATATTTGTTTACTTATCGTATTTGTAAATTTCGCAGTGTTATGTATATATTTATTTACTTATCGTATTTGTAAATTTCAGTGTTATGTATATATTTGTTTACTTATTGTATTTGTAAATTTCGCAGTGTTATGTATATATTTATTTACTTATCATTTTTGTAAATTTCGCAGTGTTATGTATATATTTATTTACTTATCGTATTTGTAAATTTCACAGTATTATGTATATATTTATTTACTTATCATTTTTGTAAATTTCGTAGTGTTATGTATATATTTATATATTTATTTATTTATCGTATTTGTAAATTTTGAAGTGTTATGTATATATTTATTTACTTATCGTTTTTGTAAATTTCGCAGTGTTATATATATATTTATTTACAGCATATTAAGTGCCTAAAATAACATTACATCAGTCAGTTATTCAGAAATGGCGCTTATATTTTGTCTTCGTATCACTTTTATCATCTGTATTGATTTCAGTATGTGCTACTTTGATCTTAAACTAGATTAACGTAAAGCGTAACAAAGCAAAATTTAAAAACATTAATCATTTTGTATAAGTCACAAAGTTTACATTTGAAAAGAACTTAAGGGTATTTCGAATTAAATAATAAAATAATTTCTAAATATTCTACTACAAGTTCAAAAAAATTAGAACGTGACGAATTCATTTCAGTGTTGATTGTGCTGACGTACTTATAGTCCATAATATGCCGATGTACCAATAATCGCAATATATCACGATGATTCCAGCATGTTTTGAATCAATTCTCAAATTCCAAAGTGGTGTTTTTGTCCAAAAATTCAACGAGAACATTTATTCCGATGTATATTTAAATAAATCATGCATCTGAAATTATACCGGAACACAACATTAAGTTATTCTACAGACTGAATTTAAACATGAATAATGAAACAAGGATAAATATTGTTTATTAAAACATTTTCATATTCAAGCTGTCACCTAATCTATGATGCATTAGAATTTTCTAGAAAAATTCATTAATTGGTGAACTTAACTTTTAGTAAACATCTTGTTTACCACTTTTAAATTGGATAGACATTTAATTGCAATAGTCAGGTATGTCAAGTCAACTTCAGGACAAATCATGAGATATTAAATGTTTAGGTTAGCATGGGAAACACTGACTTGTATATTGTGGCACGCCAAATCGTTCAAAATGGATGAGCTGGAGCAATCGTAGGTTGAGCTTGGAGCGTTCGTAGGGTGAACTGGAGCAATCGTAGGGTGAACTGGAGCAATCGCAGGGTGAGCTTGGAGCGATGGTAGGGTGAGCTTGGAGCGATCGTAGGGTGAGCTTGGAGCGATCGTTGGTTGAGCTTGGAGCGATCGTGGGGTGAACTGGAGCAAACGTAGGGTGAGCTTGGAGCAATCGTAGGGTGAGCTTATATATAGATAATTAAACAAAATAAGAACATACTGACACTTGGATTCACATAAACGTTTAAAATAAATAAGGTTAGAAGGTCCTAATTTTGCAATAAGCTTAGCAATCAAACAGTGAATTAAAACTTGGAGAATTTGTTTTCCTGTTAATGTAAACCTGGATGTTTAAGGATGCCTATTAGTTTAAAGTCTTCTTGCATTCCTCACGATGTGAAATCAAAGAATTCAGAATACTGATAGTGGATGAGTTTAAGTGAGACTAATTTATATCATTCTGATGGAGGACACTAAGTTTTAAATACAGTCTGATGGTTGAGTCTAAATTGCATACACTTTGATGGGAGAAACCAAGTTACATACATTCTTAAGGAATAACACAACAGATTAACCTCAGCAAAGTTTGAAGGCAGGTCTTTGCCAGTTTGTATTTCTTGTTTTCATGGTATAAAATTTAGTTTCAGTAATAACAGAGCTACATAAGTGTCTTGACATGGCATATCCCAATGTTTTTACTATCCCTCACCCCACTCACATCTAATGATGGTCCACAAAACTATAACCCTATCACATGCAATCTGTGTAGCAAGTTTTTGTGAATTTTCCACTGGCAGTTCAGAAGGAAATATATTTACAGGTAGATGGATGGTATATAAATATCTCCTGTTCAAGTGTAGGGATAACAAACATAGGTTTGGACTGCTATGTATTTAATGTTCCACTTGTGCCACTGCACACCATTAACACACCTAATTGGCTGTTAGGGTTGAGTGTGTGTTGGGTCTATTCCCACTCACCCAGTGTCCTCCATTCAGTTCGATGGTTACTTAATAGTAAGCCCGACCTGAAGACCAAATTAAATAGTACTCCTTGAGTACATAAATGCCTGGGGGAAGCGACACCATTCCTCACCCCCAGGAGAAATTAAATATCCAGCTTTGCTGGAAACTTAATACAGTGTTACATGCCCCTAGTGGGCGATACAGCACTATAAATCAAATTCATCAACATCATTTAACTTTAGGAGTGGGGTACATGACCAATTATACAAAATATCAGTAGGTGCCCTAGAATTAATTAACTTCCCTTCTTTCTGCTGTCTTGTAAAGCACATGCTAGGTATAGGTGTCACTATTCTGATGATGTTACCATTCTTGTCCGCTAGATTTAAAATATTCCATGGAATATATGCTTATATCATCAAGATGTTTGACATTTTTAATGATGAACAGAATTCACACAATCAAACAAGTCGTCAATTTCACTGATATCAAGCATTTTTATGGCAAACAAGATTTCTGCATATTAATGAGGTGATCTTGCATATCAAGCTTGGAAAACAGTATTATTTCATTAATACATTGATTATGAGTGAAATTCATGCGTATTATTTGATGTGGCCTTGCATCTGACTGACTGAACTTGTTACCAATGTAGCAGCTACATTTCTGATCAGTTTTTTGATCTAGGTTATATTTTAATCAAGGTTATTAAATTATTGAATATTATCAAGATGTTACACAAGTTTGTTCAGGATCAAGAGCCATACATATTAATGAAGTAATTATTTATCTGATTGACTTTAATGACCGAATTCTGGTTGGAGTTTGGTTCACCTTAAGCTTATATTATCTTTGTAAGACACATTTCTATAGTAAGTCAGATAAGCACATATTAATGACATACCTTGCATCTAATTGGCTGAGGTTGTTGACTTTCTTGATTCAGAGACTATATATGTCTGATCCACTTCTATACAACTCTGTAAATGGGTTGATATTAAAAAAGTCATGGATGACTTCAATTATAAGCAGGAGTCTTTGCATATTATTTCATTATCATAGAACACATTTTTATGAGTATATGGTAAAGTAGGAAAAATAAAGATAATATGAAGTTTCTGAGAGTGTTCACCTATGTTGTGTTCTTTCATAAACCTACTTTGTGCAATGGTCTCCTGTGAAGTAATCAATACCAGTCAACCAACTTGGGCCTCTTGCTTTTAACTTAATTCAAAAATATTTTTCTTCTCATCACAGTCTTAAATTGTTGTGAATTGTCGATTCAGTTAAAAATGTAAAAATTGAGTGGTATGTTGCAGACTAAAACAAGGTACTGTCTTACAAACAAAATTTAAAAATAAGTTTCCTAGACAGCCCATTTGGGTAAATAATGACCAAATAATATACCTATCAAATGAGTGTAAATCCAGTTATGGTAATTGGTATCAATTTATTCACAAGTACTTAAGAACCACTCCGATGGCATAGTGGTTAGAGCGTTAGCCTTGGGGGCGGGAGGTCATGGGTTCGATCCATGGCCGAGTCATACCAAAGACTTACATAAATGGTACTAACAGCTGCCTTACTTGGCGCCTAGCATTAAGAGGTTAGTGTTAGGAATGATCGGCCTAGTATCAAGATAATGTGACTGGGTGGGACATCATGCTACATGTCTGCGGCATGATGCCCCAGTGCTCGACATTACAATAAACTGCCTTACTGCAGACATCGTAGCGATATGACTGAAAAATTGTTCAAGCTACGTTAAAAAAACCTAAACAAACAAACAAACAAGTACTTAGGGATTGGGCATTGTTATGGACTTGTCAAAAAAGTAAAAATATACAAAAGTATTATCTGATCAGACACGAGTTTACATTCTATTACGATGAGACCTTTTGAGAAGATGGTGGTAGTTTGCCATAATAAACTGTATCAATGGAAAAGCTATCAGCACGATAATGTCACTTTGTGTAGAATGTATTTGGACAGTTTCTATTCAGGTAACCATGTTAACCAAGTTATCCAGTTATGCCTTTCAGGGTTAACATTACCCATTATGAATATTTATCATGATGTCATTACCCCAATCCCCCAGAAAAGACAAGGGAAAAAAGGTGTATATCATGCCGCAGACAATCATTTCACATTTTTGTTATCATTTGTCAACCATTGTCTGTGCAGACATGAAAAGTTCATTTATTACCTAAGTGGAAGTTGACGGTTATGTTACCTGTGTATGGCACTGCTTTGCAGTGATTTTTTACTGCTCATTTTGACTTTTTATCAAGAAACTTCCTATAGGATGTTTATTATTTACATTTTGTTAAAGGATTTCATATAAAGTTAGAGTCTTTTTCATTTGAAATAAAAAATATAAATCTCATACAACTTTTGGGTTTCTTGTCTCATTGGGTACCAGATGGTGCTGCGGTAACACACACACTTTACACCCCTGGAGTTGGTAGTTGGATTAAGGTTTTAACACGTTACTGATTTGTAGTTACCAACCAAACCCTGATGGGTTCCTCGCAATTCTACATCTTCCTCCAAATCGAAGACCATGTCATTTACTTTCTAAATTATTAGAGGAAGACACTCAAGTTCATATCAAACTATACAAAAAATGAGATCATGTAACTTGAAGGATTTGCTTTACTTTGATGTCTTAAAAAACAGGCTAAATTATTTCGCTTAGAATTTGCACTTTCAATATATGTTTCAATTTCAGGTTTTGAAGTTAAGCTTGAGTTTCTTTTCTCTTTACAAAGCTTTTAGGATGCTGGTGTCATCACATCAAAATCTGTAATGACATTAAATAAATAAAGTTTAAATTGGTAATCTTAATGCCCAAATGTATTTAATTAATATGTACTCAAATCTACTGTCTGTGTCATCAAAATGGATGCGTTATTTGATTCAAATTTCCATTATCAATAATATCTTGGGCACTAACAAGTATGCAACTATACAAACTTAAATTTACATTAATTGTAGGGTGCAGTACGGCCAAGGTAAAAGTGATTAGATCTTAAGTACGTACTAATGGGAACCTCGAGACTTAAAGGACATTGAATTTAGTTTGTGACTTTTCTGAAACCAACATTGTTTAAACAAATCCAAAAGGAAAGTCACAATGTGCTGTTTTAATAATTGTTTTTCCCCCAAAATGTCGATATCATTCCGCTACATACATCCGAGGTGCTTATTCTGGATTGACAAGAAAGGCTGACGGCGCTCTGAGGAGTAAATGCTTAGACCTGCAAGTAGGTGTCCCACTTGGATATTGTTTCACTTGTATTAATACTTTAAATAATAGCATAACATTAATTTCTCTTCTAGTGTTTATACTGTTAATACAGATTCTATAATGACGTATTCAGACAAGAAAATTTAATAAATATATTACAAAGATTATTTAGAACAGGATGTTGATGATTAAAGGTCTGTAAATAGCAGTATCGCTCGAGTTGTGTTATTCCTTAAGATTGTATGTAACTTGGTCTCTGCAATTTAGTCTCTACCATCAGACTGTATTTAAAACTTAGTGTCCTTCATCAGAATATCACTTAGTCTCACTTAAACTCATCAACCAACAGTATTCTGAATTCTTTGATTTCACAAAGTGAGGAATGCAAAAAGAATTTAAACTAATATAGGCATCCTAAAACATCCAGGTTTACATTAATAAGAATAAATTGTTTCAAGTTTTATTTCACTGTTTGATTGATTGGCAGACTTATTGCAAAATTTGAACCTTCTAACCTTATTTATTTTAAAGTTTATGTCAATCCAAGTGTCAGTATGTTCTTATTTTCTATATGAAAGCTCACCCTACGATTGCTCCAGTTCACCCTACCATCGATCCAAAGTCACTCTACGATTGCTCCAGTTCACCATACCATCGCTCCAAGGTCACCCTACGATTGCTCTAGTTCACCCTACGATCGCTCCAAGCTCACCCTATGATTGCTCCAGTTCACCCTACGATTGCCCCAAGCTCACCCTACGATCGCTCCAAGTTCACCCTACGATTGCTCAAGTTTATCCTACGATCGCTTCAAGCTCACCCTACGATTGCTCCAGCTCACCCTACGATCGCTTCAAGCTCACCCTACGATTGCTCCATTGGAAATGTAGTGTAGTTACCGATTCAAGTGACTCCTTTAACACTTACAACTATCTGAGGATGAACTAGTCAACATTAGGAACACTGCAATGTGAGTTTCTTGTGCTCAATATATGCATGTGTCCCTGGTTGTCAGGTATTTTATTTGTGAATGAAGTTGTATGTTTAATGAGATGCATGAGAGTCAGTATTGCGGAAAGTACTGGCGTATATTTCATTCTTTCTCGTAAAGATCAAGTATAGTGAAGTTTCCAGAGCTGATCATTACTTGCAACGTGCCAAAAAATATTTAAAATAAAATAGATTTCACAGCAAAAACCTTAACATATTATGATTGTGACTAGGTGACATTCACAGATGAGCTAATGAATAATTATTGTTAATGAAAGTATATCTGTTGTTTGTCCCCCCAAGAAAGTTTATGGTGTACCTTGAGAATTGTGGTATCAGGGAGATGTTTGCTTTCACGTCCGCGGTAATAGTATATAAAGAGAAGTACGCGTCAGTCTGGATATGTCAAAGTATTCCAAATTGAATAGCATACTTTGTATGCAGTAAAGCCCATGGGGATGTGGCACCATTCCTTCCCCACGGGATTAATTAAATAGTCAGCTTTGCTGACATTAAACAGTGCCAAATGTCTCTGAGTAGACGAGCGCACTTTAATTAAACTTGAGTTCAGTTCAGTCATAAACTGCTACAATTGTAATACCCCAGAAGATTTACAACACATCTTCAACAAAATATAGTAGCCCCTTACACATACCCAGAAATGATTCAAAATAACAACATTAACATACTAGGCACTCATAGGAACATAATAGAATATCTTAAAATAACAGGGTTAATAGAAAAAATATAAAAAAATACCCCCCCCCCCTCCTAAAATAGACCCAAAATACAAAATTGGGAAATAGGATACATTATATAACACACTATAAGTAATTAACCCCTCCAGGACCAGATATAAACAAGATAGGATAAATAAGGGAATTATTCTCCAACAAAAGCCACATTATGGAATGGAAGCACCTAGTAACGGTCAGTGGATTGGTGTCGATTTATCGAACCCACCTACACTACCCTGGGCCTATCAAACACATCACCGTGACCTAAGTGACCAAACCAAAAATTAAGGGGCCAGTAACCCATGAATCCAAAAATGGGAGAAAAAAAAAGATAACTAGCTCGAATATACAAAGAACAAGCTATCCAAACGGAGAATTAAATAACATCAGTAGTTCATAACATCTAGGATAAAGCATAAATTTTGAATAGCTAACAAAATCTATTAAGAATAAACAGGGGTGGCTAACGATCTCATCAGACTAAGGCGTAATCAGCAGGAGACGAATTAGTCAGGACTAACACCTCTACAACTATCTTTAAACTTTTTTTCCCTATATACAGCCTCGTTGACAGCATCAAAAGTTAACCAATAGAATACCAATTAGAGATACGTACCACAAAAGTAAATTACTATACGTGCACTGAGACCAGTACACAATAAATTTTTAAACCCATATTAGGGCTCCAACTTAGAAATTATAAGGTAGTCTAAAAGACCAAAGACTATCGGGCCCCACGACAACAAGGTCACAACTCAATCTCCAGATACATCAACGATGCAATACCCCAACTAGATATAATAAAGTATTCAAACAGTCCAAGACTATCAGGCCCAGCAGCACAAGGCTGCATCTAAAACTAAAGTGTTAGGATTGATTTTTTAGTAAAATTAATAAGATTACTATTTTCTTTAAATTGTATTATTAAAGTAATGTTTTATTCATTTATAGCAAAAAGTTGGCAAAGAAAACCATTAGCTATACGAATGTACATTATTATGTGGAAATAGGTTATGAAGCAAAAATTAGTCAGCCCCTAAGTCTTATCAGTAAAACATAGAACAAGCTTCTGTGCTGACGTAAATACAGAATGGTTCTTAACTAATGATGGACAGTCGTTTCTACACAATGGTTCTTATCTAAAGACTGACAGACATTACAGCTGGCTTAATATTTTAACATGTTCCTGGTTTAGAAAATTTAAGGAATTATCATGTTTGGACCTAACTAATGCCAAACGAATATAGATAAACTACAAATCTTAGTTGTACCTTATGTCAGATGACGTCAAATTAAGCCGGTTTTGACCGGGAGAAACTAACCCTTACCTGAAAATCGCGGAAATATTTTCTCGTCGATGCCTTTAAACCTAACACAATATGCGCATAAATAGACCGCGCATTATAGGGTCAGGTCAGTTCCTATCGACGAGGAAATAGATCTTCGCCTTATCATTTCAGGTATAACAATTGTATATGTTGTAACTTCTTTAGGAATAAGTACTTTTAATGTTGAGATTTTAATAGTAACATTGTTATGTTAGCAACATTGTTCACTTAATACTTTTATTTATAATATATTGTAACGGAATGTTTAAATGTTCTAAAGGATTCATATTTAATTATATTTATGTAATTTTTATTGTAAAGGTTGAATTCGCTACCAACTTCATGTTTTGATATAATGATTGAAATAAAGTATTCTTTAAGTAAGAAAGAATATTATCTAGCAATATATTTTAAATCTATATTCTATTTTAAAATAAGTAAAATGCATTTCTTTAAATTAATTGTTACACTAATTATGGTCATTACATTTTTATATCTTGGCTATCTTGAAATGTATTGAGAATTAACTATTTGTATAATATTCTAAAATGCAAAAGTTATACGAATAAATGTAGTTGGAAAGCTTGAAAAAGGGAAAATATAATATGTATTGCATGAACTTTTATTATAAAGTTTTTAGATGTGTTCTAGAATGTAATCAATATATGTGTGTTCATTAATTAAATAAAGTCAGTTCCTATTGACGAGGAAATAGATCTTCGCCTTATCATTTCAGATGTAGCTGATTTATCATCGTGGCGGCACGCGTTTAAGAGAGCCTTCTCTCTTTCTCTTTCTCTCTCAAAGATGTAGTCGTATCTACACTGTTATGAGTGACTCTTTCTTTTGAGAGAGTTATTTCATAAACGTTATGGAGAAGATTCTTTGTAAAAATAACATTAGTGGACTAACATCTTCATAAAGTTTTCCGTACCAGCAAGAGTCTCATACGATTCCGTACCTGATTCCCTAGACATTCCATCATCATGTGACATCCTTTATCTAGAAACTCATCCTTTCTCTTCTTACTATCTTCCTGAGTTCCCAGCATGTGTTTATGAGATTGATCTATAGAACATTCCGGCCAAACATCTCATAAAAGTTGGTGGAGACATTTCAGCTTCGATTCCGTACCTTTCCCCAAGGCATTTCCATCGTCGGGTGACATTTTTTTATCCGGAACTCATTTTTCTCTTCTTCCTATCATCCTGAGTTGACATTCCAACAAAAACATCATGAATAAAGGTGTCACACGTATAACTATAATCCATGGGAGAGACTCGCACCAACATCTTTGCTATCACGAGATATCACGCCGTCAGCTACACTACGTGAACTCAGGGATGACAGAACAACTCTTCTGTGATTTTCGTATTTTTTCGCCCACACGAAGGGTCAGTTCTAAGACATCAGCGCCAATATCATCACATGGGAATAACAACAAGAACAACTAAGACGTTTACCAGCATACCATGCTTATCGCCGATGAGAATTCTTCTTGTAGTATCGCTTGAAACATCCCACATGTCGAATGTACATATACCTAGTCCAGAGCCGAAATCAAGCTCCCTGCAATTTAGACTGAAATACACCTATCCATGCCTTAAACAGAACTTTCCGTGGACATAACAGCAACATCTCCGCTAGACTCAGAGTCAACGACAGCAGCATTGACAGTGACTTGAACTTTTTACAGTTTGAACTCTTTCATTATTACAGACAATACGTGTATTGTTTACTATTTCTTTCATATACAATTCATTCATAGGAAGAATATTTTTGGACTATAGTAATTCATACACAGGTATGTTTTTTGCTCTATCTTATTTTGTTCTTATAATACAAATATTATAAGGTTAATGCGTTAATTGATATTCCTAAAGAACTGATCTAATTTTTGCTGTATTCTTATGTAGTAACATAATTTTTGATTATATCTTCTACAGTAACATTCATCACAGTTGTAATGTTTTGCCTACAGAGCTTGAATGAAACAACTGACGTTTCTTGTATCCTTTGCCTACGCTATCTAAAACCCTGTTCGTACTGAAATCTTAAACTATCGTATACATGATACGCTAACAGCACATTCAACTTAGTATTACCGTATTTACCTATCTGAGGGAGAATTGTAAATTCCGCCTAGCCGTCTCGAACTTATTGACTTCAGATGTTTTTTGTTTGTCATCCAAATGGTTCGACAATGTTTTAGAGGTTTTTCTCTCACAATTATCATACCATTGTATGAATGTCTGTACCTTATGGTACGTACTATAGGAACGGCTATAATGCCTACCTATCAGCCAGTTAGAAGAGGTGATTTCCTTCACTGGTTTTGCAACATCCATTGATGTTGACTAAAATGTATGTTGAAATGATATAAAATAGTCAAAGTGTCTGAGTGATTACTCGAATCCGAGTTAACGTAATGCATAGCTCTCACGATATGAGCAGCTATTGGCCTACATACGGCCAGCCTCTGAGTCAAATTTGTTCAAAACGATAATGGCAATACATTCTCTTTCACACGTCATAGATAACGTTGATAAAACACGTACATTTGAAAGCTCCACTAGATCATACGGTACCAAACGCTTAAATGATATGTTCATTGTTCTTAGGTTAATTCAAAGGCGATACGTATTTCATACACGCACAGGTCAAAGTTGATTGCAAGTGAACATACGTCATGGTTATTGAGGCTAGAACAACATTAAATTGTCAGTTCCTAACTCTTGATTAATACTAAATTTTTACGCCATCTTTATTGCATCCATTCTTACTTCAAAGCTACTGGTAATTCTTTGTGGAACTAGGAAGATCATCTCAATATCGGCTTACTAGCATTATTCATACGAATAAGAATTCTTTCATTACACTTGGCTGAACCAATCTATTAACGTAGTCTCCCATACATATGTTCTGCTGATGTTATGCAAATAAATATAAAAGAGACGAAGAGAGAAAAGAAGAAGAAAAAAAGAAAAAATTATAAAAAAATTGTAAAATAAAATAGAAAAAGAAAAATAAAGATACCAAGAACTGCATGCTACTATTTTGTGTTACAATCGTCTGACAAGACTAGTTTATATGTAGGATTTGTAGAATTTTATATTGTAAAGCTGTTTAAGTTACGTAAACTTTTAATTTTTATCTAATGTCGTACCACGTTACGTTACTGTATTTTATGAAGGTATTCAATGTTGCTAAGTTTCTTCCATTGTTTTGGGTAATTGTATCACGAATTTTGCATTATACTCTTTATTGTAATTTCTTTTTGCAATTTGACTGAGTATTGTGTAATACACTTCTCATTGTGTTTTGGGGGGAATTTTATCAAATATTTTGCATTGTACTGTACTTTTTGAATTTGACTGAGTATTTTGCAATGTACTTTCTCATTGTATCTTTTATACTTTACCTGGTATTTTGCAATATATTTGTCAGTGTTTACATTGTATCTTTGAACTTTGCGAAAGTGTCTCGCAATGTTCCTTTATCATTGCATTTTGGATCTTTCACCTTTTATCTTGTTTTGATGAATGAAATTGATTTTTCTTTTCGAACCTCGAGGACTCGGCTCAAATAAATCAGAGGGTATTGTTAGGATTGATTTTTTAGTAAAATTAATAAGATTACTATTTTCTTTAAATTGTATTATTAAAGTAAAGTTTTATTCAATTATAGCAAAAAGTTGGCAAAGAAAACCATTAGCTATACGAATGTACATTATTGTGTGGAAATAGGTTATGAAGCAAAAATCAGTCAGCCCCTAAGTCTTATCAGTAAAACATAGAACAAGCTTCCGTGCTGACGTCAATACAGAATGGTTCTTAACTAATGATGGACAGTCGTTTCTACAAAATGGTTCTTATCTAAAGATTGACAGACATTACAGCCGGCTTAATATTTTAACTTCTTTAGGAATAAGTACTTTTAATGTTGAGATTTTAATAGTAACATTGTTATGTTAGCAACATTGTTCACTTAATACTTTTATTTATAATATATTGTAACGGAATGTTTAAATGTTCTAAAGGATTCATATTTAATTATATTTATGTAATTTTTATTGTAAAGGTTGAATTCGCTACCAACTTCATGTTTTGATATAATGATTGAAATAAAGTATTCTTTAAGTAAGAAAGAATATTATCTAGCAATATATTTTAAATCTATATTCTATTTTAAAATAAGTAAAATGCATTTCTTTAAATTAATTGTTACACTAATTATGGTCATTACATTTTTATATCTTGGCTATCTTGAAATTTATTGAGAATTAACTATTTGTATAATATTCTAAAATGCAAAAGTTATACGAATAAATGTAGTTGGAAAGCTTAAAAAAAGGAAAATATAATATGTATTGCAGAACTTTAATTATAAAGTTTTTAGATGTGTTCTAGAATGTAGTCAATATATGTGTGTTCATTAATTAAATAAAGTCAGTTCCTATCGACGAGGAAATAGATCTTCGCCTTATCATTTCAGATGTAGCTGATTTATCATCGTGGCGGCACGTGTTTAAGAGAGCCTTCTCTCTTTCTCTCTCTCTCTCAAAGATGTAGCCGTATCTACACCGTTATGAGTGACTCTTTCTTTTGAGAGAGTTATTTCATAAACGTTATGGAGAAGATTCTTTGAAAAAATGACATTAGTTGACTAACATCTTCATAAAGTTTTCCGTACCAGCAAGAGTCTCATACGATTCCGTACCTGATTCCCTAGACATTCCATCATCATGTGACATCCTTTATCTAGGAACTCATCCTTTCTCTTCTTACTATCTTCCTGAGTTCCCAGCATGTGTTTATGAGATTGATCTATAGAACATTCCAGCCAAAGTTCTCATAAAAAAGTATACGACCTAGGGCCCAAAATAATGAATACAAGGTGACCCAAAACCCCAAGGTCATCAGACACAGCAGCACAATGCTGCACCGAAGAATACAATTAGGCAATACTTAACCACTCAACTTAAGAAATATAAGGTGGTATCGAACCTCGATCCATCAGGGTAGCGGAACAAATAAACCGCAAAATTAGGCTGTAATACGGGGCTGTATACGCTTTAGATTCAAAACAGCACAGAGACTATCAAAATTAATAGGGAAAACTTTAGACCAAGATACCCTGGAGAAAGAACGCAGCACTGACCGACTTACGCGCCAACTTTGCCGAGCCACCTTTCCACCTTTTCCACTGCCGAACACCACCAAAAATCACACGTGCAGAGCACGTCCTTTTCCAACACAGCGGTATTGAATGAATAAGAGTGAGTGTGTGCTGGGTCTATTCCCACTCACCCCGGCCTACCATTCACATCGATAGTTGCTAAATAGCGAATATGATCTGACGGCCTAATCAATTAGTGTTTTGTGAACACATAAAAGCCTGAGGGAGGCGGTACCATTCCCACCCTCAGGAAAAATCAAATAACCAGCCTTTGCTGGATAAAACAGCGCTAAATGACTCACCGTGGCCGAAGCACTTAAATTTCAACCCACCCACCCCAGTCTGGATATACACTGTTGATTGGTCAACACGTAACAAGATGAGTAGACTACAAAAAACTGATTGAACTCCAGATGCATCTGGAAAATGCTTGTCGCCTCCGACACGAGCTAGCAATGGAGGCTAAAGAATACAATTTAGAGGAGGAGGAGGAGAAGGAGAAAGAAAAAGGAATCATTCTTCTGATGAGGTCCATTTGTCATGTACGACCTGTTGTGGTATCACCCTTATGGAACCCGGTCGAAGTCCCTCAGACAGAAAATTCGGACTTGGAGCTGGAGGGGGAGCATTAACCAGCTGCATCTTGAGTTTTAAAAAAAATCCCAGCCCTTTTCATGGCTAACCAAATCTTTAGAAAAGATACTATTCAATTTGCATTTTGCTATGAGATGGAGTAGTGTGATTATAAATACTCACACTTTTCCTGATATGTGTGTATGTGTGTGTGTGATTTTGCTTTTTCTTCCCGTGTGTCTATAATATATTTGTGTGGTTTTTCTCCTTCCCTTCTGTGTGAATAGTAGAGTTTTTGATTTTTCGATATTATATTTGTGGTTCGTTTGTTTTTATCTCTCTACTGTGTTGATAGGATATTAGTGGTTTGTTTAACCTCCCTTATGTGTGGATAGTAGGTATTGAGGTTTTTGATAGTACAGTTGTGGTCTGTTTTCCATCCCTTCCATATGGAAATTATATGTGTTTTGTCTTCCCTCCCTTCTGTTTGGATAGTATATGTGTGGCTTGTTTTCCATCCCTTCTGTTTGGATAGTAGATATTGAGGATTTTGATAGTATATTTGTAGTCTGTTTTTCCCTCTCTTCTTTGTGGACAGTTTATGTGTGGTTTGCTTTCGTTCCCTCCAAAGACCCTTTTCAGGGCCACTCATAGGTCTCGAAAAGATTTACTCTCCTTGCCTCAACCTACAAACTAATATCGTGTGAAATCTTTCTCCATGTACGTATGTATGTATGTATGTATGTATGTATGTATGTATGTATGTATGTATGTATGTATGTATGTATGTATGTATGTATGTATGTATGTACGTGTTCTATCACTCTATACATATTGGGATTATATCTCTGCTCCGCATTGAGGTTAACCCTGTGCACACCTGTTCCTACCATTGTTGCAACATTGTAACCAATCTTCAGTTTCCTGACGTCGCTTCACCTCTTCATTCATACTGTTCCTATACAGCCACTCCACTTTCCCTTGACGCTAGACAGTCCCATATAGAGGGGTCGTAATGTATTTTCCCATTGACGCTAGACAGTCCCATATAGAGGGGTCGTAATGTATTTTCCTATTGACGCCAGGGTATCCCACTATACTGCTGACAAGGCTACATTTCCTTGAAATATGTGACATCATTTTGTTATATACAAACAATACATTTTAAATAGTACAAGGAACCCAATCAATTTTTAGAACATCATGAGAAAGTTAAGTAACTGACTTGACTGTGACATACTTCAGTCTACGTACGTAAGTCAACAATTAGTATTACCTCATCGTAAAACCGCATTTCATATACATCCCCAAATTGAAACAAATTTTGCCACATACATATCCAGAAAAACAAATAAACTTTGTATGGTCCATATAAAAGAGTGCTTTCAAAAGAATAAATCATCGACTATTTAAAACATTAGATGTGTGCTGAAAATGTAAGATATATATAATAAATCATCGACTGTATTTAGAACATTCCATGTGTGCTGAAAATGTAAGATATATATAAGTATATTGTTCTTTTCTTCATAAGTCAGGTAGTTAATTGCATTTAGCTACGTGTGACTCGTGTCACATGACTCGTGTCTTGGACCAATGTATATGTTTGTTATGAGGGAGTGCGCGAGGGAGTGATCGATCGATGTGCATGATTCCCTTACTTCACGAGTATTAATATTCCACGTATTACTAACAAAAAGCTTCTGGCATTCCGACTCTAGTTCTTGAGATAGACAAGACATTAAGCAGTACGAGTCGTGAAGATGAGAAGCACGTGGCTTTCACGCAAATGATTGAATATAATTTGAAAAAAGTATACCCTTCGAGACTGGTAAGGTATCATTTGTGTTTTTTCTGTGATACAATTATAAATGCCGGTGTGTAATTTGTGTATTGTATTTGTCTTGTATTCTAAGTATGCGCTTTGTTTTGTTTTAGGTAAATTTCGTACCATTTCATCTCACAATAAAACCCACAATCGACAAGTGAGTGTTATCATTTCAATCCTAAATGAGACCGAGCTCACATACGTTATATAGGGAATGACCTCCCTCGATATTATGACCCGGTGTGTGTGAAAGATATAATATTAACGGAGAACTGGGCAAGATTATTGGAAATAAATAATGCAATGCGAGCCCCCTTAGACAAGACAAATAACACATTTAGTACAAATACAAATAGTGGCAATTTTAATTCAACTTAAATGACATCAACGTGATTTAATAACAGTGTCTAATGTGGATTTATTACATCAACATAACGAGTGGTGAAAAGAGCACAATGTCCGTGACTGATTGTCTCACGTTCCACTCGACTGTTCCAATGTTCCTATTTCATAGTCTTCCGTTTCTGACTGCCTCGTTCTTCTTGGACTTGCTAGATTTTATTATATACTGTCACATTCCCTATTTGGATCTCACTCGTCACTTCTCCATTTTCTTTCTTTTTCTTTCGGACTCTGTCTGCAAACTGAGTCTCCTCTCCCTCGGAAAACTGCATGCCTAAATGCTGTTAACTTTAGAACTTGTGCATTCCGCACTAAACCATGTCATTGTCACAAGACAGACACCTGGTCCCTTCCTTGTTTAATGAGGAAAGCACTATTCTTTTCTAGGACTTCCCTCAGAGCAAACTCTCTCTCTCTCTCTCTCTCTCTCTCTCTCTCTCTCTCTCTCTCTCTCTCTCTCTCTCTCTCAGGAGATTTCGGACTCAAACCCGTTTTAAGATATCCGGTCATTTTCATTGAATCGGAACACTGGCCCCTTTGCATTGTTAACACTGATATGAAAGAAATTAAGAATTAAGGTCGAAATGATCCTTCCCAAATACTCCCCATGCCTACATTATAATAAAATCTCAATGCTCAGTGCATTCAACTTTAAGGTTCACTGCTTATTCAAAATTCGATACTTCAGATATGTTACGATGTCATTCTCAAACAATGCGTTTTATGAAGCCTTTCAATTTGGCATATGTTCAATGGTTTTAACTCCCCGGCGTTATTTTCAATTGCAGCAAGAAATGAGTGAAAATATACCATTCCAATCGACAATGGTTCTGGGCAGAACCTATGACTTAAGAAACAATAAATCTGGACGGGACATTTTTCCGGAGACGTGTATATCCAATCAACAAACTACGGAAATATCTTCATTAACGATCAAATATCAAGTAATCAAGAGCTGTTCTGATGTGAAAAGTTTGCTTGACGTTTCGGGAGATATATCTTTGAAAGTAAAAGCTGGGATTCTGAAAGTCCAGGGATTTGGGTCATATCTCTCGGAAAACAGATCTGAGGAGAATATGTTAGAAATTATGGCCGTAGCTCACGCGGAAACGGTGAGATCATATTAGACAACTGTTACTCCCAATAACTCTAAATACGAACAGTAGATAAATCAAACTTGAAATTTAAATTCAAATTTACCATCGCAGTTAACAGAAATATAAAGTCAAATTGAGTTAAACATTCACCATTGTTCAATTTCATAGCAAGCAAACTATCATCCCGCCTTTTTAATCTAATACAGGGGATAAGACATTGCATTTTGAAATAAAATGACCAATTTAACTAGTATACTATGAAATTTTGCTTAAGTTTTTTTTTATAATTATTTGACTATTATTAGTTAAACAATGTTTTGTTGACAGGTATCTACAACACTGATGAACCCACATCCATATGATAACTGGAAAACGAACCCACAGGGCACTCATTACATTCGCTCAATCTTTTATGGAGGAGACTTAATCATCAGTACCCGTATCGTTGCATCTAACTCTAAACACCTCGAAGAAATAAAGGCAAAAGTTGACTCAAAGCTACAAGTCCACGGCATCATCGATGCTGAGGCCCAAGTAAATTTTACAAAAATTGAACAGGACCTGAAAGAGAGTTCAAAAATAAACTTCAGCTATTATTGCACCGCACAATGTACAGAAATTCCAAAAGATGTTGAGAGCATGATGAAGGCTTTGGGTGATTTCCAAAATCAACTGAAAACGGTAAACAAAGGAAAGGGATCGCCTCTTAGATGTGAATTGGTTCCATTGTCCCATCTTGATCCTGATTTTCCCACCATTTCGCGTCACACAGGTCTTGAGATTCAGCTTGGTGAATTTGAAGAAATCTATGACGAAATCCTGCAGGCAAAAAGCATGCTGAAGACGAAGTTAGCTGCTGTGACGTATATGACACAGGAAGAACGTGAAATAGGTGATGAATTAGAGAAAAGAATTGACGATATGAAGTCATGTTTCAACAAAGTTATTTCAGCATTGGATGTCACGACTACTGGGGATCATATTCAGCAAGCTGTTGACTATTACCGTAAAAAAAAAAAATTTGGAGGCTTCAGGGCCGAAGTAAAAATGTTCTTCAAAGACGACCAGCCACATATATCAGTAAGCATACTATTCTTACGTTTAGACTTAAAAACATGTATGCATTTAAAATCCGACATTGATCAGATTGTTTGTAAAGCAAGATATCCCGATCAGATTATTTGTAAAGCAGGATATCCCGATCAGATTATTTGTAAAGCAAGATATCCCGATCAGATTGTTTGTAAAGCAAGATATTTCATCTGTTAATTAAACCTGAAGAAAAGCAAACGATTTATTTTCAATAATATAAATGTACGAGAAAACGGTAAAGTATTTCATTTTCGCATATTACAAGCCGATTTAATTATTTTCTTTTGCTCAGACAAGTACTTCGGGAACGCCTGTCAAAGACCTCCCACCTGGTGATCCTCTAAGCATTATCCTTGTAGGAATGACTGGCCATGGAAAAAGCGCAACTGCAAACAGCATCTTTGGTAACTATAAATTCGAGACGCGTATGGGATGTGAATCTGTATCGACCAGCTGTCAGATGGAAACTGGTATCATAGGTGGAAGAGAAATTTGTTTAGTAGATACACCAGGGTCTATATACAGCAAGTCCATTTTTGAGGGAGCAAATACATTAGGGACTGCTATCACATGCCGACCTGAGGGATTCCATGCTTTTCTTTTTGTCTTTAGCATAGATACCAGAATTAGAGAGGAGGACAAAACCGCGATTATGATGCTGAAGAAGAAGTTTGGAGATGGTATTCTGGCTAAGTGTGGTGTGTTTATTTTTACGCATGGGGACAGTTTCAAGAGAAACATGAAGAAGATCAAACGGATAACAACTTTTTTTGAGCACATCACATCTCAGGGAGGATATATAGAAACTGTTTTGAAGGAATGTAGCTACCGCTGTGCTCTTATCGACAATATGGAAGATGATTCTGGAATTTTGAGGGAACAGGTTATCCATATAGTTACAATGATAGACACACTTGTCAAAAACAATGGGGGTAAAACATATAAATGGTGTAGCTTAAATAAGTAGTGGAAGAAACGAGATAAGGAGGATGAAACGATTGAACTTGAAAACAGACAAACAATAAGAAAAGGCATTAACAGACAAAGAAAGAGACCGAAATACAAACATAATCATCATAAACAATATCAAAAGACCAATGTATATGGGATATACTTATGCGTCTAGATATATTTGGTTTGCCAAATGGAGATATGTAAATTCACCTTATGTGTAGTGCATCTGTTTCCATCACGTATTTCCATGAAATGTATTTTACACACCAGGTTAGATATCCATAAAATGTATTTTACACACAAGGCTAGATATCCGTGTAATGTATTTTACACAGGAGGCTAGATATCCATGAAATGTATTTTACACATCAGGTTAGATATCCATGAAATGTATGTTACACATCAGGCTAGATATCCATGAAATGTATTTTACATACCAGGATAGATATCCATGAAATGTATTTTACACACCAGATTAGATATCCATGAAATGTATTTTACACACCATACTAGATATCCATGAAATTTATTTTACACACCAGGCTAGATATCCGAAAAATGTATTTTACACACCAGACTAGATATCCATGAAGTGTATTCTACACATCAGGCTAGATATCCATGAAATGTATTTTACACATCAGGCTAGTTATCCATGAAATGTATTTTACACACCAGGCTAGATATTCATCAAATGCTTTTGAACACCAGGCTAGATATCCGAGAAATGTATTTTACACACCAGACTAGATATCGATGAAATGTATTTTACACATCAGGCTAGATATCCATGAAGTGTATTCTACACATCAGGCTAGATATCCATGAAATGTATTTTACACATCAGGTTACATAACCATGAAATGTATTTTACAAATCAAGCTAGATATCTATTAAATGTATTTTACAAATCAGGCTAGATATCCATGAAATGTATGTTACTCATCAAGCTAGATATCCATAAAATGTATTTTACACACCAGGCTCGATAATCCTTGAAATGTATTTCACACATCAGGCTAGATATCCATGAAGTGCATTTTACACATCAGGTTAGATGTACATGAAATGTATTTTACACACCAGGCTAGATATCCATGAAATGTATTTTACACACCAGGATAGATATCCATGAAATGTATTTTACACACCAGGCTAGATATCTGAGAAATGTATTTTACACACCAGACTAGATATCCATGAAGTGTATTCTACACATCAGGCTAGATATCCATGAAATGTATTTTAGACACCATACTAGATATCAATGAAATGTATTTTACACACCAGGCTAGATATCCATGAAGTGTATTCTACACATCAGGCTAGATATCCATGAAGTGTATTCTACACATCAGGCTAGATATCCATGAAATGTATTTTACACACCAGGCTAGATATCCATGAAGTGTATTCTACACATCAGGCTAGATATCCATGAAGTGTATTCTACACATCAAGTAAGATATCCATGAATGTATTTTACACACCAGGCTAGATATTCATGAAATGTATTTTACACACCAGATTAGATATCCATGTAGTGTATTCTACACATCAGGCTAAATATCCATGAAATGTATTTTACACATCAGGTTAGATATCCATGAAATGTATTTTACAAACCAGACTAGATATCCATGAAGTGTATTTTACACATCAAGCTAGATATCCATGAAATGTATTTTAGACACCATACTAGATATCAATGAAATGTATTTTACACACCAGGCTAGATATCCATGAAGTGTATTCTACACGTCAGGCTAGATATCCATGAAGTGTATTCTACACATCAGGCTAGATATCCATGAAATGTATTTTACACATCAGGTTACATATCCATGAAATGTATTTTACAAACCAGGCTAGATATCCATGAAATGTATTTTACACAACAGACTAGATATACATTTAGTATATTTTACACATCAAGCTAGATATCCATGAAATGTATTTTACACATCAGGCTACATATCCATAAAATGTATTCTACACACCAGGCTCGATATCCATGAAATGTATTTTACACATCAGGCTAGATATCCATAAAATGTAATTTACACATCAGGTTATATATCCATGAAATGTATTTTAACACCAGGCTAGATATTCATGAAAATTGCATTTTAACACCAGGCTAGATATTCATTAAATGTATTTTACACACCAGAAATGTTATTTACACCCTAGATATCCATGAAGTGTATTCTACACATCAGGCTAGATATCCATGAAATGTATTTTACACATCAGGCTAGTTATCCATGAAATGTATTTTACACACCAGGCTAGATATTCATCAAATGCTTTTGAACACCAGGCTAGATATCCGAGAAATGTATTTTACACACCAGACTAGATATCGATGAAATGTATTTTACACATCAGGCTAGATATCCATGAAGTGTATTCTACACATCAGGCTAGATATCCATGAAATGTATTTTACACATCAGGTTACATAACCATGAAATGTATTTTACACATCAGGTTACATATCCATGAAATGTATTTTACAAACCAGGCTAGATATCCATGAAATGTATTTTACACAACAGACTAGATATACATTTAGTATATTTTACACATCAAGCTAGATATCCATGAAATGTATTTTACACATCAGGCTACATATCCATAAAATGTATTCTACACACCAGGCTCGATATCCATGAAATGTATTTTACACATCAGGCTAGATATCCATAAAATGTAATTTACACATCAGGTTATATATCCATGAAATGTATTTTAACACCAGGCTAGATATTCATGAAAATTGCATTTTAACACCAGGCTAGATATTCATTAAATGTATTTTACACACCAGAAATGTTATTTACACCCTAGATATCCATGAAGTGTATTCTACACATCAGGCTAGATATCCATGAAATGTATTTTACACATCAGGCTAGTTATCCATGAAATGTATTTTACACACCAGGCTAGATATTCATCAAATGCTTTTGAACACCAGGCTAGATATCCGAGAAATGTATTTTACACACCAGACTAGATATCGATGAAATGTATTTTACACATCAGGCTAGATATCCATGAAGTGTATTCTACACATCAGGCTAGATATCCATGAAATGTATTTTACACATCAGGTTACATAACCATGAAATGTATTTTACAAATCAAGCTAGATATCTATTAAATGTATTTTACAAATCAGGCTAGATATCCATGAAATGTATGTTACTCATCAAGCTAGATATCCATAAAATGTATTTTACACACCAGGCTCGATAATCCTTGAAATGTATTTCACACATCAGGCTAGATATCCATGAAGTGCATTTTACACATCAGGTTAGATGTACATGAAATGTATTTTACACACCAGGCTAGATATCCATGAAATGTATTTTACACACCAGGATAGATATCCATGAAATGTATTTTACACACCAGGCTAGATATCTGAGAAATGTATTTTACACACCAGACTAGATATCCATGAAGTGTATTCTACACATCAGGCTAGATATCCATGAAATGTATTTTAGACACCATACTAGATATCAATGAAATGTATTTTACACACCAGGCTAGATATCCATGAAGTGTATTCTACACATCAGGCTAGATATCCATGAAGTGTATTCTACACATCAGGCTAGATATCCATGAAATGTATTTTCACACCAGGCTAGATATCCATGAAGTGTATTCTACACATCAGGCTAGATATCCATGAAGTGTATTCTACACATCAAGTAAGATATCCATGAATGTATTTTACACACCAGGCTAGATATTCATGAAATGTATTTTACACACCAGATTAGATATCCATGTAGTGTATTCTACACATCAGGCTAAATATCCATGAAATGTATTTTACACATCAGGTTAGATATCCATGAAATGTATTTTACAAACCAGACTAGATATCCATGAAGTGTATTTTACACATCAAGCTAGATATCCATGAAATGTATTTTAGACACCATACTAGATATCAATGAAATGTATTTTACACACCAGGCTAGATATCCATGAAGTGTATTCTACACGTCAGGCTAGATATCCATGAAGTGTATTCTACACATCAGGCTAGATATCCATGAAATGTATTTTACACATCAGGTTACATATCCATGAAATGTATTTTACAAACCAGGCTAGATATCCATGAAATGTATTTTACACAACAGACTAGATATACATTTAGTATATTTTACACATCAAGCTAGATATCCATGAAATGTATTTTACACATCAGGCTACATATCCATAAAATGTATTTTACACACCAGGCTCGATATCCATGAAATGTATTTTACACATCAGGCTAGATATCCATAAAATGTAATTTACACATCAGGTTATATATCCATGAAATGTATTTTAACACCAGGCTAGATATTCATGAAAATTGCATTTTAACACCAGGCTAGATATTCATTAAATGTATTTTACACACCAGAAATGTTATTTACACCCTAGATATCCATGAAATGTATTTTACACACCAGGCTAGATATCCATGAAATGTATTTTACACACCAGGCTAGATATCCATGAAATGTATTTTACACATCAGGTTAGATATCCATGAAATGTATTTTACACACCAGGCTAGATATCCATGAAATGTATTTTACACACCAGGATAGATATCCATGAAATGTATTTTACACACCAGGCTAGATATCCATGAAATGTATTTTACACACCAGGCTAGATATCCATGAAGTGTATTCTACACATCAGGCTAGATATCCATGAAGTGTATTCTACACATCAAGTAAGATATCCATGAATGTATTTTACACACCAGGCTAGATATTCATGAAATGTATTTTACACACCAGACTAGATATCCATGTAGTGTATTCTACACATCAGGCTAAATATCCATGAAATGTATTTTACACATCAGGTTAGATATCCATGAAATGTATTTTACACACCAGACTAGATATCCATGTAGTGTATTCTACACATCAGGCTAAATATCCATGCAATGTATTTTACACATCAGGTTAGATATCCATGAAATGTATTTTACAAACCAGACTAGATACTAGTATCCATGAAGTGTATTTTACACATCAAGCTTGATATCCATAAAATGTATTTTAGACACCATACTAGATATCAATGAAATGTATTTTACACACCAGGCTAGATATCCATGAAGTGTATTCTACACGTCTGGCTAGATATCCATGAAGTGTATTCTACACATCAGGCTAGATATCCATGAAATGTATTTTACACATCAGGTTACATATCCATGAAATGTATTTTACAAACCAGGCTAGATATCCATGAAATGTATTTTACACAACAGACTAGATATACATTTAGCATATTTTACACATCAAGCTAGATATCCATGAAATGTATTTTACACATCAGGCTAGATATCCATAAAATGTATTTTACACACCAGGCTCGATACCCATGAAATGTATTTTACACATCAGGCTAGATATCCATAAAATGTAATTTACACATCAGGTTATATATCAATGAAATGTATTTTAACACCAGGCTAGATATTCATGAAAATTGCATTTCAACACCAGGCTAGATATTCATTAAATGTATTTTACACACCAGAAATGTTATTTACACCCTAGATATCCATGAAATGTATTTTACACACCAGGCTAGATATCCATGAAATGTATTTTACACAACAGGCTAGATATCCATGAAATGTATTTTACACACCAGGCTCGATATCCATGAAATGTATTTTACACATCAGGCTCGATATCCATGAAATGTATTTTACACATCAGGCTAGATATCCATAAAATGTAATTTACACATCAGGTTAGATATCCATGAAATGTATTTTACACACCAGGCTAGATATCAATGAAATGTATTTTAACACCAGGCTAGATATTCATGAAAATTGCATTTTAACACCAGGCTAGATATTCATTAAATGTATTTTACACGCCAGAAATGTTATTTACACACTAGATATCCATGAAATGTATTTTACACACCAGGCTAGATATCCATGAAATGTATTTTACACACCAGGCTAGATATCCATGAAATGTATTTTACACACCAGCACACCAGGCTAGATATCCATGAAATGTATTTTACACACCAGGCTAGATATCCATGAAATGTATTTTACACACCAGGCTAGATATCCATGAAATGTATTTTACACACCAGCACACCAGGCTAGATATCCATGAAATGTATTTTACACATCAGGCTAGATATCCATGAAGTGTATTTTACACATCAGGCTAGATATCCATGAAATGTATTTTACTCATCAGGTTTGATATCCATGAAATGTATTTTATACACAAGGCTAGATATTCATGAAATGTATTCTACACATCAGGCTAGATATCCATGAAAATTTGCATTTCAGCACCAGGCTCGATATCACAATGTGCAGTTGGTTATTTTCACAACTCTTTGGTTTTAAGAAATCTGAAACAATTATACAATTACAATATTAACATAAAACTGATGTAAACTATACACATAATCTAATTGATACAAAACTTAAGAAGTTGTACATTTTAATATGTCCAACTAAATTTGTGGGAAATATAGAAACTTCATCCATCTGTCAATCTCATTTACCCTTTGAGATTAATCCATGAATCAATGTTTCTATCAGACTTATGACATATATCTAATTATTGACCATGAATCAATGTTTCTATCAGACTTATGACATATATCTAATTAATCAATGTTTCTATCAGTCTTATGACATATATCTAATTAATCAATGTTTCTATCAGTCTTATGCATATATCTAATTAATCAATGTTTCTATCAGACTTATGACATATATCTAATTATTGAGATTAAAACATGAATCAATGTTTCTATCAGACTTATGACAAATATCTAATTATTGAGACAGGTGTGCCATTTTTTTGGGTTACTATTCTATGTTTCAATATTTTTTATGTGTTTGTCAGCATTTATATTTTCATTTTGAGGGTCAAACTTAGTGTAAATTTTAGTCAAACACTCTTTCACAATAAGATATGGTTTTCATTTCCATACCTTAACATGAGAAGAACCTAATTAACACTTTAATATATCAAATATAATAGTGCTCTATTTATTCAAACAAAAGACCAATCAAAACATCCTTGTATCTTTTCGAATCAAGTTGAGAAACTGACTCTTCTAAAGAGGCTGAGAGGTGATGAATGTAATGTTTCCAATCTGTGATATTTTTTGGGTCAGTTGAATATCTGGCATGATTTCAGAGAGAGCTTTTGCGAAAAAAAAAGTATGCCATGTGGCATCTGTGATTATACATTATCTAGTAGTTGTAATGCCCAATAGGTGATGACACATCATAAGGCTGATGTGACATCAAATATATGATGACATATCATCAGGCTGTTGTGACATCAAATATATGATGAGACATCATCAGGCTGTTGTGACATCAAATATATGATGAGACATCATCAGGCTGTTGTGGCATCAAATATATGATAACACATCATCAGGCTGTTGTGACATCAAATATATGATAACACATCATCAGACTGTTGTGACATCAAATATATGATAACACATCATCAGGCTGTTGTGACATCAAATATATGATAACACATCATCAGGCTGTTGTGACATCAAATATATGATAACACATCATCAGGCTGTTGTGACATCAAATATATGATAACACATCATCAGGCTGTTGTGACATCAAATATATGATAACACATCATCAGGCTGTTGTGACATCAAATATATGATAACACATCATCAGGCTGTTGTGACATCAAATATATGATAACACATCATCAGGCTGTTGTGAAATCAAATGTGATTTCAGATTGTTGTGACATCAAATAGGTGATTACACTTTGTCATTGTGACATCAGATATGTGATGACACTTCATTAGGTTGCTGTGAAATCAAATATACATGATACATGTGACATCATTAGAGTTATCATTATGTAAAGGCAATCAAGTGTTTGTAGGAAGTTCAAAATGACTAATATTTGCATCCAAGGTGTTTTTTCTACAAAGGTGTTTCTCTACCAAGGTGTCAAAAATGGACAAGGACATTCTGATTACTAACGAGACAAGATGAAAATTGTTCTGATAAATAGCGGTTTGGAGGATGTGTAGGGAATACACTGTTAGGAGAATACACTGTTAGGAGAATGTGTAAGGAATACACTGTTAGGAGAATGTGTAGGGGATACACTCCTAGGGGAATGTGTAGGGGATACACTGTTTGGAGCATGTTTAGGGGATACACTGTTTGGAGGATGTTATGGGGATACACTGTTTGGAGGATGTTATGGGGATACACTGTTTGTAGGATGCTATGGATTTACACTGTTTGCAGGATGTTTAGGAGATACACTGTTTGCAGGATGTTTAGGAGATACACTGTTTGGAGGATGTTATGGGAATACACTGTTTGGAGGATGTTATGGGGATACACTGTTTGGAGGATGTTATGGGGATACACTGTTTGTAGGATGCTATGGATCTACACTGTTTGCAGGATGTTTAGGAGATACACTGTTTTCAGGATGTTTAGGAGATACACTGTTTGGAGGATGTTATGAGGATACACTGTTTGGAGGATGTTATGGGGATACACTGTTTGGAGGATGTTATGGTGATACATTGTTTGGAGGATGTTATGGTGATACATTGTTTGGATTATTGTAGGGAGTACAATGTTCCAATGACTTTCTGTGGATATATGGTTTGGATGATTTTCTGTGGATATATGTTTTGGATGATTTTAGGAGGATACACTGTTTGGAATAATCCTGAGGAATTGAGTTTGGATAAATTAGATTCTACTGTAAGAACAATGATTAAAATTTCAACTTTTTATTCACACAATACCTGTACATAATTCTTTCATTTACACAATTCATGAACTTTAACCTCTGATATACACAATACATGACCTTTAATCTCTGATATACACATTACATGAACTTTAACCTCTGATATACACAATACATGAACTTTAATCTCTGATATACACAATACATGAACTTTAACCTCTGATATACACAATACATGAACTTTAATCTCTGATTTACACAATACATGAACTTGAACCTCTGATATACAAAATACATGAACTTTAATCTCTGATATACACAATACATGAACTTTAATCTCTGATTTACACTTTAACCAATGTCAAGTGCCAAATTTTTCGTCAGTGAAATCCAGTAATTAATTCGTAGGCTAGCCGACAATCAACTGTCTTGGGGCAGAGTTTGGAACGGAAAGAATGTTAGTTTAACTTGGTCAGACTTGGTACAATAATTAAAGTGGAAACGGACTGAGTGTTTGACACGTAAAATTATGGGATTACTCACGTAGAGCTTTCAAAAATGATTGAGACAAATGATAAGGCGACATTTCGATCCTAAGTGACATTTTTGGCATCTTGATAGACGGTTTTCAAAAGGTCTGCAAAAATAGCGTTTATGCCGATTGGTCGAATGTACAGGACAGAGGGTTGGGTCAAAACCCAGAATTGGGAAATATATTCTCTGAGCTAATAAGTTTAAATCAGTCTTCTGGAAGGCGCTTTGCAAGAAAGCCGTGTTGAACTACTATCATTAATTCCGGAATAAAGGCTCCGGGGTTAATTTTACAGCAGTGCCTTCGTAATAATAAGCTCAGGAAAGTCCGCCGGGAAATCAAATGGTAGAAGCATGTCAGAAACACAAGGTATTTAACTCAAATTCACCTTTATTATGATGTAATGTATATGCTGTTTATCTTTGGCATAGATGCATAATGTATCGATACTACGTTACAAATAGTTCAGTATTACATTGAGTTAATAACGTACTTTGATATGTTTCTTTGTTACAGATGCATGATATGTTCATATTTTGTATGAATAGTCGGTTTTACAGTGATTTAATAATGTATTTGAATTCTGAATTAGCATTTTTTACCTTGTATACTTAGGTAGGTAAATGAGTGGTGTAGAAAACCCACCATGTACATTTATGATTGGAAAGTGTTACATTAATTTGAAGTTATTATTTTAGTAAATATGGTTTGTGTGTTATGATATATTGCATCACTTTACGCAATGATTTACGGGAATATATGACTTTCCCGAATTCTGATGTCGATAATTGGCAGTATAGCTCTATTGATCTGAAACCATGTATAGAATTTGTTAGCCGTAGAAATGATAACACTGATAGTAAGATCTGATTGTTCGAACATGAAGACGGACAAACAATCGCAACTTTTTAAAAGTAACGAGATACTTAGGGCGTTTTACCCTTTTCTTTTGCAAGGAAAAATAGTTTACTTTGGCAAGAGTAAGAATCAGCGAGAAGTCAAAGGCAATAGTTTATTTTGGGCAAGAGTGAGAATCAGCGAGAAGTCAAAAGGAAAGAAATAAGAAGTCAGAGTGTGGAATAAGTTCAATTTAAGGGCAAGCTGGAGACGGACGCACGCAGGGGAAAGAAAGAAAAACCAGTCGACGGAAAAAGTCATGTTGAATCACTCAACAGTCCAATGTTAAATGAACATTCGATTCCTTGATGAAATTTACTCTCAGTATTACGGTTAACTTCATTTATTTTCATTAGTGTTTGGATTCTTTGACTGTATCCAGTATTTTAAAACTTCAGTCTATGTATTTCTGAACTAAGTGTATTCAGAAAGAGAGAAATTGTAATTCACAGTGTCATTCTTTTCTTAATTGTATTTTCAATTAAATTCATATGTTATCTTTACGGGGGCTCATGTATTGTCTTGTTCAAAGTACCATCTCAGATTACTATATTCACTGACCGGGCATATTACACCGTAGCGATCATCTCCTAGATAACGACAATTAGTGGGAGGCGGTCTTCAAGTGTTGTTTTTTCAAGTTGCGCAATACCTCTGACAAGGCCTTGTGCAATATCGTACTAATAACACTTTGATCACCCGCAGCGCCCACGTTACAACCTTTCATATACACAATACACATACTTCAACCTCTCATGTACACAATACATTTATACATCAATGTTTGATATACACAATGTTATTTGGCAAGATACATACATACATATATATATATATATATATATATATATATATATATATATATATATATATCCAATTATCCAATTATATCTTTTTTATAGCTGGTATTTTTCAGATTGGTCCATTTATCCCAGTATGTGAAGGTGCCAAAAAAAATATTTTCATTTACATTGCTCTTGCTGTACACTGGAATTCAATCAACAAAAAAGCTTTCTCAGGATGTTCATAAAGACATGTGATTTATTTTTCATCAACATACAATTACAAGATCAAACTTACATTACAGAATGTGATTTTCTTGCCAGTGATAACATTATTGCAGTGTGTTTTCATTCTTGAGATCTGTAATGCATTTTTGATGATTCTTGTCAACTATGAAAAGTGTGCACATCAAATTATACTGAGCAGCTTATTCATAAAATGCTGCTGTTTTATTTTTGTAAATAAATGAAGTACAAAATTCTAGGAAATTTGTAAAATGTTACCAGAGTAATATTTATTGCAGTAGTACAAAAACATAGCTAAAAATGTAATGTTCTGGAAAAGTTTTGTAAATATTTCCATTAATAATTTACTATATGTTAAAAATAATAATCATTTATTATTACATCAATATGATACACATTCATTTGTTACAATTCACATTTTGTGCTGAATAAACGTAGTCTATACTCTTTGGATCTTTAACCAATAATAATCACATCCTGTATGCATTTCGTTTTCTACATTATTATCATACCCCAAACATGAATGTCTGGAATAGGTCATGCCTTTCTTTGCTAAGAACTTGTTGTGACACTATAGAAAGAGCTAATCTAGACCAATTTCATCCCATTCAACTTTAAATATAACAATGAACTGGGGACACCAAAACATTTTACTGCATCTGAATTTTTAAAAAACCAATGAAAAATATGAAATAAAGACTAGCATGTATTGTCTAATAACAGAAAATAAAAATTAATTTTATAATATGAGCACTGTAGTGTATCTTACAATTGATAACAGCATAAAAACTACTAATAATAACAACCAATATATTGTTGTATTCAATTTCATTATAATGTATGTATGTATTTATGTGAATACGAACAATCCATAACAATAACAAAATATTACTGCATCTAATCTTTTTTTCCGATTATCATGGATGTGTATTAAAAGCTGATATTAGTGCTGTGAAGCTACAGGAAGGCAACAATGAATCTGATGAGACAGAAAATAAGAAATGAATATCTTACTCATTTCCCACTGATTTGTTTTTCATACTTTATTGGTTATAGAATGCCAATGAAATGGGAGTTAAATGTCCTTCCACAAAAAAAAGCAGCTAACCCAGGTAGGTATCATACCAGTGACCTGTGTATCTGACATTCTACCAACTACCTAATGTGGTTCCAAATTCCCTGTTAAAATATACACACATTTATATTCAACAGGTAGTCAGTAGCAACCAATTTAAATTGTCATCTTTCCAAATTCCTTGTTAAAATATATACACATTTATATTCAACAGGTAGTCAGTAGCAACCAACCTCTTTCCTAATTTCCTGTTGAAATATACACACATTTATATTCAACAGGTAGTCAGTAGCAACCAATTTAAATTGTCATTTTTCCAAATTCCTTGTTAAAATATACGCCCATTTATATTAAACAGGTAGTCAGTAGCAACCAATTTAAATTGTAATTTTTCCAAATTCCTTGTTAAAATATACACCCATTTATATTCAACAGGTAGTCAGTAGCAACCAATTTAAATTGTCATTTTTCCAAATTCCTTGTTAAAATATACACACATTTATATTCAACAGGTAGTCAGTAGCAACCAATTTAAATTGTCATTTTTCCAAATTCCTTGTTAAAATATACACACATTTATATTCAACAGGTAGTCAGTAGCAACCAATTTAAATTGTTATCTTTCCAAATTCCTTTTTAAAATATACACCCATTTATATTCAACAGATAATTACAATTATTAAAAATTGTCCCTGCTGTTGAACTTTCAGTAAATGCTGACCTTTGATTAGCAGTCCAATGGACTGTGGGAAAAAAAACTTAATAATAATAACAATAATAATAACAATACTAATAATAATAACAACACCCTTCTTACCCATGGTTCTAGCATGTACAAGTCAAAACATAGAGTTTGGTGAAAGTTGCTCCACTGGTGTTTAGTGGGTAATGTGGAAGGATGGACTGATAGACAATAACCCTGTCAAACTTTAGGATGGACTGATAGACAATAACCCTGTCAAACTTTAGGATGGACAGACAGACAATAACCCTGTCAAACTTTAGGATGGACTGACAGACAATAACCCTGTCAAACTTTAGGATGGACTGACAGACAATAACCCTGACAAACTTTAGGATAGACTGACAGACAATAACCCTGACAAACTACAGGATGGACAGATAGACAATAACCCTGTCAAACTTTAGGATGGACTGACAGACAATAACCCTGTCAAACTTTAGGATGGACTGACAGACAATAACCCTGACAAACTTTAGGATAGACTGACAGACAATAACCCTGACAAACTACAGAATGGACAGATAGACAAAAACCCTTTCAAACTTTAGGATGGACTGACAGACAATAACCCTTACAAATTTTAGAATGGACAGATAGACAATAACCCTGTCAAACTTTAGGATGGACAGACAGACAATAACCCTGTCAAACTTTAGGATGGACTGACAGTCAATAACCCTGTCAAACTTTAGGATGGACTGACAGACAATAACCCTGACAAACTTTAGGATAGACTGACAGACAATAACCCTGACAAACTACAGGATGGACAGATAGACAATAACCCTGTCAAACTTTAGGATGGACTGACAGACAATAACCCTTACAAATTTTAGAATGGACAGATAGACAATAACCCTGTCAAACTTTAGGATGGACTGACAGACAATAACCCTGTCAAACTTTAGGATGGACTGACAGACAATAACCCTGACAAACTTTAGGATGGACAGACAGACAATAACCCTGACAAACTTTAGGATGGACTGACAGACAATAACCCTGTCAAACTTTAGGATGGACAGACAGACAATAACCCTGACAAACTTTAGGATGGACTGACAGACAATAACCCTGACAAACTACAGGATGGACGGATAGACAATAACCCTGTCAAACTTTAGGATGGACTGACAGACAATAACCCTGTCAAACTTTAGGATGGACTGACAGACAATAACCCTGACAAACTTTAGGATGGACAGACAGACAATAACCCTGACAAACTTTAGGATGGACTGACAGACAATAACCCTGTCAAACTTTACTATGGACAGACAGACAATAACCCTGACAAACTTTAGGATGGACTGACAGACAATAACCCTGTCAATTTTTAGGATGGACTGACAGACAATAACCCTGACAAACGTTAGGATGGACTGACAGACAATAACCCTGTCAAACTTTAGGATGGACTGACAGACAATAACCCTGACAAACTTTAGGATGGACTGACAGACAATAACCCTGTCAAACTTTAGGATGGACTGACAGACAATAACCCTGTCAAACTTTAGGATGGACTGACAGACAATAACCCTGACAAACTTTAGGATGGACAGACAGACAATAACCCTGACAAACTTTAGGATGGACTGACAGACAATAACCCTGTCAAACTTTAGGATGGACAGACAGACAATAACCCTGACAAACTTTAGGATGGACTGACAGACAATAACCCTGTCAAACTTTAGGATGGACTGACAGACAATAACCCTGACAAACGTTAGGATGGACTGACAGACAATAACCCTGTCAAACGTTAGGATGGACTGACAGACAATACCCCTGACAAACTTTAGGATGGACTGACAGACAATAACCCTGTCAAACTTTAGGATGGACCGACAGACAATAACCCTGACAAACTTTAGGATGGACTGACAGACAATAACCCTGTCAAACTTTAGGATGGACTGACAGACAATAACACTGTCAAACTTTAGGATGGACTGACAGACAATAACCCTGACAAACTTTAGGATGGACTGACAGACAATAACCCTGTCAAACTTTAGGATGGACTGACCGACAATAACCCTGTCAAACTTTAGGATGGACTGACAGACAATAACCCTGTCAAACTTTAGGATGGACTGACAGACAATAACCCTGACAAACTTTAGGATGGACTGACAGACAATAACCCTGTCAAACTTTAGGATGGACTGACAGACAATAACCCTGACAAACGTTAGGATGGACTGACAGACAATAACCCTGACAAACTTTAGGATGGACTGACAGACAATAACCTGACAAACTTTAGGATGGACTGACAGACAATAACCCTGACAAACTTTAGGATGGACTGACAGACAATAACCCTGACAAATGTTAGGATGGACTGACAGACAATAACCCTGACAAACTTTAGGATGGACTGACAGACAATAACCCTGACAAACTTTAGGATGGACAGACACATAGTGGATTGGTTCTTACAAACACATGCTAATTTACATATTAACCTATGGTCTAGTGTTGAGCATGGTGACTACAAGTTGAGTCCTGTGTTGATGTACCCATTCAATTTTGCTCCCAACACTTCATGCATAAAGCTTCTTTTCTGTATGGCTACCAAATAATTCAATTTACAATTTTATAAAGTTTTGAAGTGATTTAGTTTTTCACAACTGACACTGTGATTCAGTTTAACACAACTGACACTGTGATTCAGCTTTACACATCTGTCACTGTGATTCAGCTTTACACATCTGTCACTGTGATTCAGCTTTACACAACTGTCACTGAGATTCAGCTTTACACAACTGACACTGTGATTTGGTTTGATAAAAGTGTCACTAATTCAGTTTTATACATATGCTACTTCTACTTAAACTTCAGGATGGGAATTCCAAACTATTTTTCTGCTATGTTGCCAATATGGTACCCATGTGCAATAGAGCTCTCATTCTGTCTCTCACCTCTGGGATGTTGTGGTAAAATATTTGAACAGCAATGACAATTTCAAATATTTTCTAAGCAAAACTCTTGAATGCAGTCATATATTTAAAATTGGTGCAAACATGTTACAACTCCTGGCCAACTGACATGTGTTGAGGATGAATAGTTTTGTGGGGAAAGAATATGCAGTAAAAAGCCTAAGGTTTTGGCATTCAATAGACATTGTTCTAATCTGTGAAATTTATATTGTAACCATTATAAAATAATCATTTGGTTCCTATTATTAATGCACTACCCGCCCCAATATGTCAAGCATTAATACCATAATGGTGTATGTACAGAAATATTTCATTTTCATAAATTACTTTTCATTTTCTTTGTCATCTTTATTAAATCCCCGCTATAACATTAATTTAGATAATTGTGCGATGCATCCTGAATATTTACAAGCTCTACACAAATTTATCCTTATTGAATTTTGTCATCACTCAAGCTGAATTAATTTAGCAAATTAAATTTCATCAAACAGAAAACAGTTCTTTAAAAAAAACTATGCAGTAATGCTTTATTAACAATCATGAATGGATGCACATGTGAGTTGGCCACACCTTTAGCCAACTGTTGTAAGACCAATCAACAAGCAGCTGAAACTAGTCAATTCTTTGGTAAACACTGTCCGCTATGTCTCCCATAATTCCTTAATTCACCATTTTGACTATACTACAACTTTCCGACACACTTTGGCATTTACAATGAAATTAAAGTCAGTCTTTTTTTCTGCCTCTACCATCCTCCTCAAAAAAATAAACTGACTGAAGCTCTTTGTTTTTGAGGCAGTATTCTAACCTTTTGGAGTATGGAAATTAGATCAGTGGCAATCTTTCAATTGTATGAACTATTTTAACAATCCTGATTCAGTTTTGAAATAATTATGTATACAGTAGCCAAATTCTGACTAACTTCCGGTTGACAGATCATTACAAATCAATGTAAACCAAAAAATTAATTAAAACTTTGGTATGCCAAACCATTACAAATCAATGTAAACCAAAAAATTAATTAAAACTTTGGTATGCCAAACCATTACAAATCAATGTAAACCAAAAAATTAATTAAAACTTTGGTATGCCAAACCATTACAAATCAATGTAAACCAAAAAATTAATTAAAACTTTGGTATGCCAAACCATTACAAATCAATGTAAACCAAAAAATTAATTAAAACTTTGGTATGCCAAACCATTACAAATCAATGTAAACCAAAAAATTAATTAAAACTTTGGTATGCCAAACCATTACAAATCAATGTAAACCAAAAAATTAATTAAAACTTTGGTATGCCAAACCATTACAAATCAATGTAAACCAAAAAATTAATTAAAACTTTGGTATGCCAAACCATTACAAATCAATGTAAACCAAAAAATTAATTAAAACTTTGGTATGCCAAACCATTACAAATCAATGTAAACCAAAAAATTAATTAAAACTTTGGTATGCCAAACCATTACAAATCAATGTAAACCAAAAAATTAATTAAAACTTTGGTATGCCAAACCATTACAAATCAATGTAAACCAAAAAATTAATTAAAACTTTGGTACAACAAACCATTACAAATCAATGTAAACCAAAAAATTAATTAAAACTTTGGTACAACAAACCATTACAAATCAATGTAAACCAAAAAATTAATTAAAACTTTGGTATGCCAAACCATTACAAATCAATGTAAACCAAAAAATTAATTAAAACTTTGGTATGCCAAACCATTACAAATCAATGTAAACCAAAAAATTAATTAAAACTTTGGTATGCCAAACCATTACAAATCAATGTAAACCAAAGAATTGCATTAAATCTTCAGTATGCCAAACCATTACAAATCAATGTAAACCAAAAAATTAATTAAAACTTTGGTACGCCAAACCATTACAAATCAATGTAAACCAAAAAATTAATTAAAACTTTGGTATGCCAAACCATTACAAATCAATGTAAACCAAAAAATTAATTAAAACTTTGGTATGCCAAACCATTACAAATCAATGTAAACCAAAAAATTAATTAAAACTTTGGTACACCAAACCATTACAAATCAATGTAAACCAAAAAATTAATTAAAACTTTGGTATGCCAAACCATTACAAATCAATGTAAACCAAAAAATTAATTAAAACTTTGGTATGCCAAACCATTACAAATCAATGTAAACCAAAAAATTAATTAAAACTTTGGTATGCCAAACCATTACAAATCAATGTAAACCAAAAAATTAATTAAAACTTTGGTATGCCAAACCATTACAAATCAATGTAAACCAAAAAATTAATTAAAACTTTGGTATGCCAAACCATTACAAATCAATGTAAACCAAAGAATTGCATTAAATCTTCAGTATGCCAAACCATTACAAATCAATGTAAACCAAAAAATTAATTAAAACTTTGGTACGCCAAACCATTACAAATCAATGTAAACCAAAAAATTAATTAAAACTTTGGTATGCCAAACCATTACAAATCAATGTAAACCAAAGAATTGCATTAAATCTTCAGTATGCCAAACCATTACAAATCAATGTAAACCAAAAAATTAATTAAAACTTTGGTATGCCAAACCATTACAAATCAATGTAAACCAAAAAATTAATTAAAACTTTGGTACGCCAAACCATTACAAATCAATGTAAACCAAAAAATTAATTAAAACTTTGGTACGCCAAACCATTACAAATCAATGTAAACCAAAAAATTAATTAAACTTTGGTATGCCAAACCATTGCAAATCAATGTAAACCAAAAAATTAATTTAAACTTTGGTACGCCAAACCATTACAAATCAATGTAAACCAAAGAACTGCATTAAAACTTTGGTATGCCAAACCAATGCAAATCAATGTAAACCAAAGAACTGCACTAAAACTTTCGTATGCAAAACCATTGCAAATCAATGTAAACCAAAAAATTAATTTAAACTTTGGTATGCCAAACCGTTACAAATCAATGTAAACCAAAAAATTAATTTAAACTTTGGTATGCCAAGCCATTGCAAATCAATGTAAACCAAAGAACTGCATTAAAACTTCAGTACGCCAAACCATTACAAATCAATGTAAACCAAAAAATTAATTAAAACTTTGGCATGCCAAACCATTACAAATCAATGTAAACCAAAGAATTGCATTAAAACTTCAGTACGCCAAACCATTACAAATCTAAGAATTACATTAAAACTTCAGTATGCCAAACCATTACAAATCTAAGAATTACATTAAAACTTCAGTACGCCAAACCATTACAAATCTAAGAATTACATTAAAACTTCAGTATGCCAAACCATTACAAATCTAAGAATTACATTAAAACTTCAGTACGCCAAACCATTACAAATCTAAGAATTACATTAAAAACTTCAGTACGCCAAACCATTACAAATCTAAGAATTACATTAAAACTTCAGTAGGTCATAAAATTACACAAAACAACTAAGCATGCAGTATTGCAAGATAAAGTATACAAGTTAAAGATGATACAATTCAATGTAAAGGTAAAAAATTGAGCAAATCATTAAAACTATGGTGACATTGTTACACAAACTGCATCTCCCCCCCCCCCCCGCCAACAGAGATCAGATTTTGTCAGGTTGTACATCATTATAAACAGAGCAATAATGTTGAAAAAGCAATATGGATGTAACATCTGCACAATTAAACAATGCAATATGGCTGTAACATCTACACAATTAAACAAAGCAATATGGCTTCCAGTAGTTAAACACAAGGTCAGAGCTGACTGTTAAAAATTTAGCATGCCTACCCTACATTAACAGCAGGTACAAATATAATATATGATAAAAAAAGCAGCTTTTTGAAATACATATTGAAAAAAGCCAAACTTAAAAACTAGATTTTCATAACAATACACTATATATTCAGGTTCCTGCCATTTCTTTCCTCTGTATTTGTGTTGTCATGGTAAATACTGCTGCCAAAAGGAGTCCAGTTATTGGATAAATCAATTGCAGCTCCACCTTCAGGATATCCTATACAAATAATAACAGTAGTAGTAGTAATAATAATGTAATAATAGTAGTAAAATAATAATAGTAGTAGTAGTAATAATAATTGTAATAATAGTAGTAAAAATATTAATAGTGGTAGTAATACTTTTATTACTACTACTAATAATAATAGCAACAGTAACATTAATTACAACAACAATAACAATGATGAAAAAAATAACACTAAACAAAAACACCTTCATCAACAACAACATTAACTTACCTGCCTGGTTCCAACAAATTGGTTTGCAGAAGCAGACCAGGTCATCTTGATTAAAATCTGATCCCATATTTTAATGCAGATTTAGATATGCCTTTTAGAATTTTATATCAGGGTTATGTATTAAATTAAATACTGAATGGAAAAATTTGAAACTTTGTACAATGGTTAATTTAATTAATTAAATTAAATATGAATTGAAAATTTTTAAACTTTGTACAATGATTATTTATTAAATTAAATACTGAATGGAAAATTTTGAAACTTTGTACAATGGATATTGACTAAATTAAATACTGAATGGAAAATTTTTGAAACTATAATATGGTTATGTGTTATATTAAGTACAGGATTCTGCTGAATTTATTTTATGATGGATTTATTGAGACTTTGTTTGGTATTTCCCTATGTGGCAATATCTGATGGTCCCATGTTCCTCGTTTGAACAATTTTGTGCTAAATAACCAATAATTCATACAAGTCAACTGACAGAATCAGATAATAATAATAATAATAATAATAATGAGGACTTTGTATAGCGCCTAATCTTTAGAAGCTCTAAGTGCTTTACACCTTCTATAATGATATGACTACAAAAGCACAATAAAAAACAAACACCATGAAATTAGCAAACATAAAAATCCTGCTAATATTTAAGGTAGGAAACATTATTAGGTCTTTAACTTAAACTTTAAGTTTGTAATGGCATATATCAATATGTTAAAACTCAAACAAAATCTCCTCAACAGAGATCAAACTTAGTATAGATTCATTGATAACACAACTCAAAATTGATGAAACAGACAACAATTTGAAATTATTCTTTAAATTCACCAGTGACAACCAGACTACACTTAAATTTAGATGTCATGAGATAAGTCCAATGTTGTCTTGAATACACCATTTACTAGAAAAGAGGCAAAGAAACTACTACTGCAAACCCAACTGACTCTCACCAATATCTGTTACCCAACCAGCTATCACCAAATAGTATGTAATAAAAATCATCCTTATGACCTGCTTGGTGAGACCAAATGCTGCTACAATCCATCTGACCATGGGGAGAGACTTGGAGAGCTTGTGGGCATGTTAGAATGTGAGGATACAAAGGGTTATAGAATTACAAGCTATAAACAAAGCTAGATAAATTGAAAGAAAAACATTCTTGAAATACAAGGACTGATGTTCAACTGGCTAAAACTTTTTTTTCCAGAAATCCAAGATAAGAACAATTTTATGTTTAACTGATGAACGCTGAAACGATATATAGTGAATTTCTAATCATCACCATTTTCAAACAAGCACAAGTGGACATCAAAAAAGTCTAGATGAATGAAAGATGGCACTATTTTCAAAGGTCAAGGACATACATATACCAAGATGGCATCATTTTCTTCACAGACCAAGGACATACATATAACAAGGTGGCATTTTCATCAAAAGAACAAGGACATACTTGTAACAAGTGTTTTAGTGAAAAACTCATGTCAAGACCACATGGACATACTTGTAGTGAAAAACAATCTGTACAGTGTGCCTAGCGATAACAAGATTTTCAAGGTGACAACCATGGTGGTAATGTTGGAGAGATCAGCAGTTAATTTTATTTACAGTAAAGCACATACTGAATTTTTTTAATAGTAAAAACCATATTTTGATATATCAACTGATTAAATAAACAGTAATAAACCATATTTTGATATATCAACTGATCAAATAAACAGTAATAAACCATATTTTGATACATCAACTGATCAAATAAACAGTAATAAACCATATTTTGACATATCAACTGATCAAATAAACAGTAATAAACCATATTTTGACATATCAACTGATTAAATAAACAGTAATAAACCATATTTTGATATATCAACTGATCAAATAAACAGTAATAAACCATATTTTGACATATCAACTGATTAAATAAACAGTAATAAACCATAGTTTGATATATCAACTGATTAAATAAACAGTAATAAACCATATTTTGACATATCAACTGATTAAATAAACAGTAATAAACCATATTTTGATATATCAACTGATCAAATAAACAGTAATAAACCATATTTTGATACATCAACTGATTAAATAAACAGTAATAAACCATATTTTGATATATCAACTGATTAAATAAACAGTAATAAACCATATTTTGATATATCAACTGATCAAATAAACAGTAATAAACCATATTTTGATACATCAACTGATTAAATAAACAGTAATAAACCATATTTTGATATATCAACTGATTAAATAAACAGTAATAAACCATATTTTGATATATCAACTGATTAAATAAACAGTAATAAACCATTTTTTGATATATCAACTGATTAAATAAACAGTAATAAACCATATTTTGATATATCAACTGATTAAATAAACAGTAATAAACCATATTTTGATATATCAACTGATTAAATAAACAGTAATAAACCATATTTTGATACATCAACTGATTAAATAAACAGTAATAAACCATATTTTGATATATCAACTGATCAAATAAACAGTAATAAACCATATTTTGACATATCAACTGATTAAATAAACAGTAATAAACCATAGTTTGATATATCAACTGATTAAATAAACAGTAATAAACCATATTTTGACATATCAACTGATTAAATAAACAGTAATAAACCATATTTTGACATATCAACTGATCAAATAAACAGTAATAAACCATATTTTGACATATCAACTGATCAAATAAACAGTAATAAACCATAGTTTGATATATCAACTGATTAAATAAACAGTAATAAACCATATTTTGATATATCAACTGATCAAATAAACAGTAATAAACCATATTTTGATATATCAACTGATCAAATAAACAGTAATAAACCATATTTTGATATATCAACTGATTAAATAATCAGTAATAAACCATATTTTGATATATCAACTGATTAAATAAACAGTAAAAAACCATATTTTGATACATCAACTGATTAAATAAACAGTAATAAACCATATTTTGATATATCAACTGATCAAATAAACAGTAATAAACCATATTTTGATACATCAACTGATCAAATAAACAGTAATAAACCATATTTTGATATATCAACTGATCAAATAAACAGTAATAAACCATATTTTGATATATCAACTGATTAAATAAACAGTAATAAACCATATTTTGATATATCAACTGATCAAATAAACAGTAATAAACCATATTTTGATATATCAACTGATCAAATAAACAGTAATAAACCATATTTTGATATATCAACTGATTAAATAAACAGTAATAAATTGAATTTCAAGCCAGTAATCATACTACAGCCATACTGACTATGAGGGACTATTTTCAAGCTTGTAATTATACTACAGCCATTTAGACTGTGAGGGACTCTCTTTTCAAGTCTGTAATCATACTGCAGTCATGCCAACTGTGAGGGACTCTCTTTTTCATTTGTTTTCTTTCTTTCTTCTTTTAGAGTTTTAATGCCATTTTTCAGCACACAGTAGGCTATACATGGCGGTCAGTATTATTGGTGGAGGAAGAACCCGGGTAAACCCCCAGAAAGAACCACCGACACAAGAGAAACTACTGACAAACTTTCTCACATAACTACATTAGCCGAATCTTAGACTTGAACCCACACAGACTGAGGTGAGACGGCTGTGATCCGTAATGGAAAGCACTTTAGACCAATCGGCCACTTGTGGCCCCCTCTATTTTCAAGCCAGTAATCATACTGCTGGCATACCAATTGTGAGGGACTCTAATTTCAAGCCAGTAATCATACTACAGCCATACCGACTGTGAGAGACTTTTTTTCAAACCTGTAATCATACTACAGCTATACCGACTGTCTGAGGGACACTATTCTAATAAATAATAACTTGCGGTGACTGTGAGGGACTCTGTTTTCAAGTCTGTAATCATATTACAGCCATATAGACTGTGAGGGACTCTATTTTCAAGTCTGTAATTATGCTTCAGACATACCAACTGTCTGAGGGACACTATTCTAATAAATAATAACTTGTGGTGGAAATAATTAGGTTATTTTAAGACTATTCAAGCAATGGGAGAACATACATTTTTGAAGATATGTTGCTTTTCAGTTTACATATTTTTTTATGGAGAGCAAGGGTATGATGTTGTGAAAGCCATATGGGAGGCACAGGTAATATGGTTTGATTTTTATATGGGGAGTAAAGGGTTAAAGACCAGTTAAACCATAGGATGCAACAGCATGAATATTTTCAAAACTTCTCTTCAAGGAGTAGCAATAACAAATTCTAACGCATTCTTTACAATGGACAGATGCCAAAAGCAGAAGCATTATATAAAATCTTCTGGCCTGCCACCACTATAATAGCTAAATAAACTTATAAAACTCTATGGGCAGAACTGGTCCAGCAACTTTTTGGAAGATATTGATAAGTACCCCTGCAGTTACAAAAAGCAGTCCAATTGGATTGTATTCTATAAACTAAGATGGCATATCAGAGCCTGTGACGATTTTACCCCAACCCCTTGTATGTAGGTATAAGTTACTATAACTTGTGATTCTGACTGGCCTTGTACATGTATAAATTGTATGTCGGCTTGACCCAGCCGTGATGTTTCAAATTGTTCTAAGTTAGCTAATCCCCTTACGTAAGATGGTCTTTGTTAGCTCTCGAGGGCAGAGGAGACTGTGTCCATCGCGGACGGGTGACGTAACCACATCAAAGGACAGGACAGCGCCAAATAAGAAGACTGTAACAATTGATAGACACACAGACAGACATTCGGATGATTGACAGTCGAACGACTGACCAGAGTCGATCGCCCTCCAATTGAAATGCGATGTGGGTGGGACTTGATTCGAAAATTTTAGATAATAACTAAGGTTTAGTAGGAATTAGTCAGTTCGCTACAAAAAGTAACTGTGTTAAGAGACCTGTAGAACTCTGTACGGCCAGACGAAAATTGGTGGCAGACTCAGATTTTGGAAATCAAGGAAATCTTAAGATAGCTTCAAAGGTCAGTATGATTTTGTTTGATTTCTGCTTGATACGTCTGCGGAATGGAAGGATTCTCGTATGTATATTCATTTTACTTGTATTGTAGTATGAATAGTTAATTATGATATTAATATTTTGCATCTTTCGTGATGTTCGTTAGTACATTTGCTTGCAATTGATTATGATGTAAATTCGTTGCATCTTCTTCATGATATTATATTACCCCTTATTTTGTGAGGTAAAATGTTGCTCTTCTTTTGTTAGTAATAGGTGTGTATATTATTTCGTGAATTATTACGTTTACACCCTTCTGAAAGGACCAGGGATCGCACTGGGCTTCGCCAATGTCGCAAATTGCGATTTTTTTCCCTTATTGGCGACAAAAATATCCCATCTGGCGATTTTTTTGGCGACAGACTTTTTGGTTATTTAATTTGTACATACAATCATGGATTTGGACTGAATAAATTAAATGAGAGAACGAAAGGAAGCCACAAACTTGACTAAGCAATGCATTGGAATTAATTTGTTACACAAACGATCCTTTGTTCGTATTGATCATCCCATCTTTACAGTGCATTGTTACATCATAATCTGCTTATGCCGACATCTGGGCTGAGTACTGTATGCTGTGATACAGTCAATCATGCTAACGTACTATACCTACAACTGACCGACTTCTGAAGACGCGAATAGAACAGAAACAATTTAATTGAATGGCTAATCCTTCTGTTGTTTTTTTTTACATATACCAATACAATAGTTTTTCTGAACCTTCATAGAAAACTGATAACCTTTGAAGTACTGACTACGGTGTATAAATAGAAAGCAAATGGAAAAAAATCTAAATTATAATTATATATGTCGCCAGTGCAACATTATCTTGAGCAAACGCAAGTTAGACGTTGCGATTTCATTATCTCATCCTAAGTTACAAAAATTAACAGCGTTTGGATTTAGTGCAAATTCATCAGACAAAACAATCACTGAACCCGATGATAAACCTTGCAGTCCAACATCATCTACATGTAGCGCTTCAAGTGCAACACCACATTATGATGAACGGGGCAACAAGTCCCGAAAATTTCAAGACAGTTGGAAACTTGGGCGTCCGTGGCTCAGATATGATCCAAAGTTAAAACAGATGTTCTGTGATGTATGTATCAAGGCAAAGTTTGTAAATTCATTTACAACTGGCTGTGATATTTTGAAGAAGGAGTGCGTCACCAAACATGAAACCAGGCGGGGTAAGTAATATTTTTGCATTTTACTTATTGATCTTTTCCTTTTGCCATCAATCCCACAGAGACTTAAACTCCACAACAAGAAATAGCAACAAAAAAAATCAAGTTTGCATAATTAAAAATAATTATTTATTTCTCAAAATACAGGAGTGAAAGAATCCATAAATTGGGTGTGAATTTATGCTTATATATACGGTCCAATATTGCCAGTTGTTAACTCGTGTAAGTTTCATTCGTGGGAATGGAGATCCTATTTTGCTTGTTGAGAAAATTTATACAGCATTCAGTGATCATTCTTGGGATTTAGGAAGCAATTCACTACAAGCTCTGGGAAGCTAGCCATAAAGAACGGGGGGGGTTGCATTTAATTATGGAATGCATGCAATCGACGGCCGCATTATACGTCAATTATCTTATATTGCAATGTACGATCATAGGGTTTTATTGTTATTAAAATGTCAACTAAAGTTGATAATGCATTTTTTTCTTCTTCAGGTAACAACAGTCATACATGTGCACAAACGGTGATGCGGGATGCCAGCACCATGGAAGCAGCGAAGATTACTGCCATTAGCAAAAGCAAAATTGCTATTATTAGTGCTATGCGGAACACTTTCTTTGCGGCTTACTACAACCTGGCTAATACAATTGTCCCAAAGCTGCACCAGTTGTGTATCACACAGGTATTGAGAATATTATATTATAGCTTGTTAACAGTAATATTCTATGTATTCAAATGACAGTAACATAAGGAAAAAACACATGTATAACCTTAATATATTCAATGTGATATTACTGTAGTACACCGTGATTGTTGTATAAATGCCACTTTTTGTTAATCATATATATATATATATATATATATACACACACACACACGGTCAGAACATGTATAATAATAAATGAAATATTTATGGCATACAAAATTAATGATTATTTCTATTTCAGGGCGCCACCCAACTCTCAGACCTCAAAGTAGATAAGCACACATCGTATGAAAGTCACAGAAGCACCAGTGAGTTTCAGCAGTCGTTGGCTGATGTAATAGTTGATGAGATGGCTACCGAGGTCAAGGAATCTCGTGTTTACAGCGTCATGCTTGACGAGAGCACAGATGTTTCAGTACATCAGAATTTGATTGTTTATGTTAGGTACCTAACTAATTTGGCTGGCAGTGTTCAACCAGTGACTCAATTTCTAGGTATTCGTCAGCTTCAAACCGCAAATGCAGAATCTATATATTCAGAGTTGTTAGGTTTAATTCAGTCATTTGGTTTTAGTCTGGACAATCTGATTGGTGTATCAACGGATGGTGCTGCAGTCGTGTTGGGTTGCAAGAGTGGTGTTGTTACCAGGTTGAAGGAGGCTACTAAAGGTTTGCTTGCAACTCACTGCATTGCACATCGGTTAGCTCTGGGTACAGGCGCTGCAGCTGACGAGGTTAGATACTTGGTTAAGTTTCAAGATATACTGAATAATATGTACAAGTATTTTGCCTATTCCCCTCATAATATGTGTAGACTTGAGGCAATTCAGTCAGTGTTAGAGTCTTCTCACACTTGCTTGCATCAGGTATTTCACACAAGGTGGCTGAGTTTTGAAGGGAGTGTACAGGCAGTTGTTGATAATTTTCAAGCTCTAGTTAGTGTCTTCTTGGAAGACAACTCTGCAAAGGCTCTTGCAATGTATAAGCCCATTGCTTGTTTCAAATTTGTTTATACAGCACACTATATGGCTGACATTCTCAGGCCTTTGGCAGTTCTGTGTCAAGCTTATCAGAGATCTGATATTGACTTTACCGAGGTTAATCCCCTTCTCCACTCCACTGTTGAGCTTCTTGAAAATCTGAGGTTAGAGTCTGGTAGTAACGTTTCTAGGTTTCTTTCTGAGATTCCAGCAGAACCAAGTTTAGATTCATCAGGTTTATGTACTTTTGAGTACAAAGGCCATACAATTAGTGATAATGCTAAGCAAAGGTCAGAGGCTGCATTGTCTTGTGCCAAATTTATAGATATTGTTATAGATAATCTAAAAGCAAGGTTCACGGAGGAGGGTGATTTGATAGTTTTGAGTGCTCTAACCAAGTTGTTTGATCCCTATTTGTATGGTTCACAGGCTATCAGTTCCATTCTTTCAGAGGTTTCAGGCATTGTTTCAGATTACTTGTCTACTTGTGGGTTAGGTACCGTATTTACCGTATATGTTGGGACACCGTATTTGTTGGGACACCATAATTTTATTTTAAAAGTAATTTTTGTGTGCACTGTATATTCTGGGACACACAGCTTTTTTTGAGTCGCAAGTTGTGGGACACTTTTTAAATCATTCGAAAAGTACATGTCAGAAAATGTACTCAAACTGTTTTATTTATTAAGTAAAACTTTAAAAAAGAAAACTCCGAGTGTTGTTTGTTTTCACTGTTCGTAAAAATATATTCAGAGAGAGAGAAAAAAGAAAGAGACAGAGAGAGATATACCAGTAGATAGTAACTGTACTTTGTTTTCTAATAATTTATGTCGACAAACTGCCAGTTCCGACCCATACTTTGTTCAACAATTAGTTGATCTTGCCGCCAGGCTTTTGATGTCGCGGTCAGATCAAAAAAACATAGCAGCACATTTTCTCACCACTCTTCAACTAGTTAAGTCTTTGATCTTGCCGCCTCGCTTGTGAGTCATGTTCTTCAGATGTACTCTTACAATGACAGCATGTACATTTGTGGGTCATTCAGCCACTGAATTTTCTGATTGTAAATATCAGCACAGCTAAAAGGATCAATTGATGAACACAATTTTCCAATCAACAGGTGGTCGAAGCAGGATTAGCAAGCCCTTAAATTTACAGTCCAGGAAATTGATGCGTACAGAGGACTCCTGTATACGTGATTTTCTGAATCCCATATATAAAAATTGTGTGAAAATACGGAGTACGCGTTTCCGAGACATTTGAAAGTGATCGGTGATTAAAACAAGTTTTTTTCTTGCTGTGAAAGTTTCATTTTTAACTTTATTAACATTTACGATGGCTACCAACTGCAAGGTAAAACGCAAATTAAATTTACAGTTTCTGGAAACTAAATATCTGGCTTGTAAGAAAGTTAAGGGATGTACATCTCGCAAAGAGGTCTGTGAAATTTTTTGATAATGTGATAATGCCGACGTTGAATTTTATCAGGATGTGATCAATGCAATATTTTAATTTGGATTTTATTACACAAAGGTAACCAAAATGTAATTTATCAATATACAAGTGTATTTCACACTGATACTGTCTTCATGTTATCTTCTTTTTTCAGGCACCCCCCCCCCCACTTATCTCAACATCCGCCTATGTCGACAATATTTCCTCGGGCCCGAGGATAACGAGATAAATGGGTAGGACTGTACCCACAAACTTTAAATGATTTTCATATCAGATCTGGCTTGTCCTGAAGCGATTCGACTGCTTTCACAATACAGTCCACAACTGTTTGTTTATCTGCACTCTTAATACGAGACGTGTGGTCATTTTCCTTGGCTTCCTTATGTCGGCCGACTTTGTATACACATGCATAGTTTAAAAAAATCTCCACGCTAATAGGAATCCAATGTCAGCTTCCGGGGTCGGTTTGTTTTGTAATAAATTAACCTTTGTATTTGATATCCTGCCAGTAAGTTCAAACAATGAGTTTATGGCTGTTACAAGGTGTGTTTATTCAACACCTGGGCTTTCATTTATATGCCGTCTGCAGTCATAATTGATACAAACTGGTTTCGAGTTATTTGGTAAATAGTATATACAGCATTAACTCGCTTTAATAATACTTTTTGTATCCCATGGAATCAAAAAGATTGTCATTTGTACTCACAGTGAATGTATTTCTAATAATGATTTTAGTTTGCGAGATATTGTCATATTGTTACCCTGGATATAATACACACTTGGTTATTTTGTACCTTACACCGTATCACGCGTAAATGTCAGTTGCTTTCGACCAATGGGGCTGATAATTCTCACTCTTTCTTTCTCTATCTCATTCATATGTGATTTTGCAAAATCCAGTTTTCATTTTCATAACATTCAAACCTTTGAGGACAACTAAACATGATTCGTTTCTCAATATTCACGTCAATGACTAGTGTTTTGCGTTGTCTGGCGAAAGCTATTACACTATGGATAATGGATTCATGCGCTACTCATACGGAGTTTGTGGATATATTTTTCCTTTAATAAAATGCTAATGTCGACAAAAAATGTGAATAAATGATGACAGTACAAGTTTAGTTTCTTGTTTATTTTATTTTATGATCAAATACGCATTTTATTTATCTAGTTTATTGTAACATGCGGTGTGGCCAGATGTTGGGGGGGGGGGAATTGAACATGTTTTTCATTTCCTAAGTCTTGGGACACATGATGTAGGTTTAAAAAAAGTTCACCATAAGTTCTGGGACACGAAAAAAAATAATTATTTTTTTCGTGTCCCAACATATGCAGTAAATACGGTAATCAGTCAGAGGTTAGTCAGGACTTGGCTGGCTTTGTGGCTTATGCTAGGGTTCAAGTTCTCAGGAATGGTAAGGTGTATAGAGGTGTTAAGGATTTGATTCAGTTGGCAGTGAGATCCAGGACAATCTACCCTTGCGCATCTGCGGCTGCTGAGAGACTACTGGTGTCACCTGTCAGCATTGTTGACTGTGAACGAGGATTCAGTAAGATGAACCTCATAAAAACTTACATCAGAAATAAACTCTGCATCTCATCTCTCGAGAATTTAATGAGAATCAGCATGTACCGATATGAAAATTTTGACTTTGAAACTGCATTCAGCAAGTGCCCAAGTGCATTCAGCCGTAAAATCGCGACGGATCTTCACGTAACACTTTGTAACATTTTGTTAATGCTTGTTGTAATTAAAGTATTCATTTAATTACCGGTAATCCATCTTTTGTCATTTTCATTGCATTTTACATTAATAGACTAAATTAACACTTGGAAAAATGTACACTACTTGTTATGGCGACACTTTTTGAAAATTGGCGACAAAATATTGATGTTGGCAATTTTTTTGGCGACAGCTATTTAAAAGCCAGGACCATCCCTGAAGGACGATTTGTATTTGTGAAGAATTGTATTGTTTGCTAGCCGCTATAAGAATTAATATTATAATTGTTTGTGTAGGTATATTATGGTAGACTAGCACTTTGTTTACGTAATGATATATTTTGCCATTGAGTTAACGGATTTCCGTTATTGCAATTTGAATGTGAATATTGTGGATTCGGTATGCTTGTGTAGGACATATATATAAATATATAGATAGTCATATTACTAATAGTAGTAATATTATAATACAATGATATTTGAAATATTTGTATGTATCTACTGATAGGGCTCAGTATGTAGATGTTTGAATTCTTTGTGAGATTGTGTTGTGGCGCCATTTTGTAAGCGGCGGAAGCGTATGGGAATTTCGATGTGTGCGCATGCTTGACCAAAAATGTCCCGCCTTAAACTGATGGTTCAATTCTGTGACTTAGTGTGAGGTAATATTCATCACCATATGCTAATGCATTATACCTTTCAACAGGAAGCTTTCGGGTGACGTTGAAGAGAATTCCGGGGAAATTTCGGGTGACGTTGAGAGAATTCCGGGGGAATTTCGGATGACGTGGAAAGAATTCCGAGTCAATTTGAGAGATACCGAGTGAATTTCGGGTGACCTCAAGGGATACCGTAGAAGAGGAAACGGAAGTAGAGATAGAAGAGGAAACGGAAATAGAGATAGAAGAGGAAACGGAAGTAGAGGAATCGGAAGGAGAGAAAGACGAAAGGAGACTTATTTAGATGAGTAACACTCAAGAAGGGAAAATATTCCTCACACTGAAATCAAATGATGATCTAGGGATCATTGGGTCAAGAGTGACATTGATTGCTTAATATCTTTAAAATTTTCATTTATTAAATTGTTGTTTAAATTTCATCTTTGTATTTCTTTTAATTTAACTGTCGGCATTGCTGACTGGGGGCTCGTACCCAGATATAATATATTGTCCAGAAGTAAACATTCTGAATGCGGACCAGGGGAACTTCCTCATAATTCTTTAAAGTCTATAGGAAGAACTCCACCCCTACTAAACGACTCTTCACAGAGCCCAATTGGATTGTATTCTATAAACTAAGATGGCATATCAGAGCCCAATTGGATTGTATTCTATAACTAAGATGGCATATCAGAGCCCAATTGGGTTGTATTCTATAAACTAAGATGGCATATCAGAGCCCAATTGGATTGTATTCTATAACTAAGATGGCATATCAGAGCCCAATTGGATCGTATTCTATAAACTAAGATGGCATATCAGAGCCCAATTGGATTGTATTCTATAACTAAGATGGCATATCAGAGCCCAATTGGATTGTATTCTATAACTAAGATGGCATATCAGAGCCCAATTGGATTGTATTCTATAAACTAAGATGGCATATCAGAGCCCAATTGGATTGTATTCTATAAACTAAGATGGCATATCAGGTTCACTTAGTCAAAAGGCTTCAAGACATGTGATGGTCGTGTGTCCATGACATTGTCCTGGAATTTCTTAACAGCCACTGAATTTATTTTTCCCCATGCAATAAATAATTATAACAGCCATATTAGATGGGACGTATGAACTGTGAAGAAAGGTGTCCTCACCTTCACCTCGTAATGGTTGGTTTTCAGCACTCATTCCTGCTGGTGAATCCTCAACAGCAACTGACAAAGAGAAAACAAATATGGTTTTAAGTTATGTATTTGAGTTAGCTTTTCTCTAATTATGTTTTGCAGCAAACTGACCTACATCCTTATACTGATTGGTGGTTAATAAATATGAGCAACTATTTTCCTAAAGAAGAAAATAACAAAACAAGACACCTAAGTGGACATAATGCTGCTCAAGCCTGACATCTACCTGATTGTCAGTTGGATACTCTCTGTAGAAATCTTTCCCAGTGCCACTGATTGCATAAACCATGAAAATGTAATTTCTTTTGCTATTATTCTTTTCAGGATAACTAATTTCAGTGTTTTGTCTGTTATTACTGGGTAGATTTTCCTTAGAAATGTGCATTGGGGGGGATGCACAGCAATGTTCTCCCTTGGCCTTTGCAACACCCTTATTTTGGCCAGACTCTCAAAGAAGGGCTCTAAAATGTGGTATTGCTTGCAATGAACTGATGCTGCATGGTTTTGAAGAACTTCTGGGATGGATGATACCATCCATTAGCCACTTTGATGGGCTAGGAGCAAATGCAGGAACCGGTATCGCTGGTCTATCAAACCTGACAAAGTCATTCTAGGGACTTTGGTAAAGACCAAAAGCAACATCACTACAGAGACCGAGTAGCTCCTCCAGTAAGACTTTGATAGTGTCCAAAAGCAACTTCACTACAGAGTAGCTCCTCTAATAATACAATGGATAATTAATGCCTAGATGCTTCCAACAAATGCTGAAGGTCAACTGGTGACAGAGATTTATCATTTAACTAACTGAAAGTGGATGACATGTATGAGTTTGATCACTAGAGACCTTGACTTTAGCTCTAAGATTTCCAATGTATTAACTAGAAGGCAACACTTAGGTCAACATGGAAGCCCCCTTGAATGCCACTCTAGTATTCAAATGGGTGGTTTAAAGGGACAGGAAGGGATGTGAACCCTGTAACTAGCTATAAAGACCAAGGGTCTAAACATGAGGGGTTAGGGTCAGTTGTGTTGGGGACAGACCACTGGTTATGTTGTCAAAAGAATTCCTGGCCCTTAGTCAATTTTTGGGAAAACCCCTAATGAGAGCTGAGTGAAGAAGAAACAAAGAACCGATTAAGAGGTAGCCCTAGAAAGTCTCAATGAGTTGCTCTTCCCGCATGCCATTATAGCTAATGTGGAAAAAGAACCTGGGAAAACACAAGGAACCACAGATCCAAGAGAAGCTATTGGCAAGCTTTCTCATATACCCACAATGCTCAAACCTGAGAATCAAACCCACACAGGTGAGATTGCGATGATCCGTAGTAATGCTGAGCACTTTAGACCACTCAGAGCCCCCAGCATGCTTTGTAATAACACTAATTAGGGTATAGAAAGGTCATAGCCTGGTTCCTGAAATTTTGCACTTATTTCACGAATTGCTTGCAGCACTACAAAGCTGTCTTTAGTGTCAAATACATAACAGCTTGATTTAATAATTTGGCAAGATATGTTTTATACTTCAAGAAAAAAATTACAATTCCTTTTTGCTTATTTTTGAAAGACATTAGCTTCTTTAAAAGCTGATAATTGTTAATCTAATTAGTACTGAACCATCAATAATAAATCCAGGTAAATAAGCACCAACAGGTGTCTCAAGATCTTCATCTACCAAGATTAATTTATCTTCTATATATATTCCACATCATTCCTTAAGCCAAATTTTATGGCAATTATCACTATTTACTAATCACGTATTTTGTTTTTCTTTAGATTAATTTACGTTAATATATATGGTACAGTGTAATGCCAGGTGTTATGTTAATATATATGGTACAGTGTAATGCCAGGTGTTATGTTAATATATATGGTACAGTGTAATGCCAGGTGTTACATTAATATATATGGTACAGTGTAATGCCAGGTGTTATTTTAATATATATATATATGGTACAGTGTAATGCCAGGTGTTATGTAAATATATATATGGTACAGTGTAATGCCAGGTGTTATGTTAATATATATATATGGTACAGTGTAATGCCAGGTGTTATGTTAATATATATGGTAATGTTAATATATATGGTACAGTGTAATGCCAGGTGTTATGTTAAAATATATATGGTACAGTGTAATGCCAGGTGTTATGTTAATATATATATAGTACAGTGTAATGCCAGGTGTTTACTTATGTAAGTTAACTAATGATGTCTTTGTACTCATTAACAGGAGTGTCAGAATTTAAAGTAACAGGAGTGTCAGAATTTAAAGTACCGGTAAGAGTATCAGAATTTAAAGAAACATGAGTATCAGAATTTAAAGTAACAGGAATGTCAGAATTTAAAGTAACAGGAGTGTCAGAATTTAAAGTAACAACTATGTTAGACAATAGCTATGATACAAACAAATGCTTCCTAACAATAGAATGTATATTCTCTGATGGGAAATGAGATGACTTGCAAAGAAAAGAACACACAATCAAACCTGATTCATAGGTTTAACAAGAAGTGGAGTTTATATGATGTAGATACTGTGAGAATATAAATATAAATTATTTATCTTTGAAATTGAAGGATTACATTATGCATGTAGTATTATGAATACAACTAACATCTGGTGAGTAAAAAAAATCTAACAATTAAATATTAAATAAAAAAATTCTTGTTTTTAACAAAGAACAGGTTGAGAATTGGGTCAATTAATTCTGCAGTTATGTCCCCTCCACCCTCATATATTAATGCCACCCTGCCTCTTGTTTGCCTATAACACAAATGGTACATAACACAATGGCTTTCTGATCAGTATTTTGGTTAGATTTAATTTGTGAAATAAAATAACTGGTGATATACTAAATCCATAGATTATGCACTGATTGAACTTGCAAAATGAAATATCTGGAGACATGCTAAATCCCAAGATTTTGCACTGCCTGAACTTGCGAAATGAAATAACTGGAGACATGCTAAATTCAATGCCAGGCAAAGAGAGCATCTGAAACATTTATTTTTTATTCTCCCAAACAGTAGACTGGCTTTCTGGCTGTAAAATAACTGTTGTTTTGAAGGCAAAGTTAAAAAATATAACAAAAATGAAAAATCTGTAACCAATACCCTAATGCACGCTTTTCTATGTAACTTGGATCCTATGGTTAAAGGTGTGACCGAGTATGTCATACAAGAAAGTGTCTTTGATTCATAATGGTTCAAATATAAACAAAATCAATCAAGTTGTTTATGAAATTAAAGCAAAAAAAATCTTCATTTGTATATAAATATGCTTAATATATCAAATTTCATTTGCCAGAAATTTATTTATCAAATTTTATTTGTATACAAATATGCTTCTATCAAATTTCATTTGTATACAAACATACCTACACCAAATTTCATTGCATACCAATATGCATACATCAAATTTCATTATATTCAAACATACCTACATCAAATTTTATTATATACAAATGTACCTACATCAAATTTCATTATATACAAACGTACCTACATCAAATTTCATTATATACAAACATACCTACATCAAATTTCATTATATACAAACGTACCTACATCAAATTTCATTATATACAAACGTACCTACATCAAATTACATTATATACAAACGTACCTACATCAAATTACATTATTCTACCTCAAAATCATTTTTATTTAATCATGTTTGCAAGCTTCATTTAAAAAAAGTCCATTTCCCAAGAGTTCAGAAAGTATTTAAAATACATGTACTTAAAAAAAAAATGAAGTAATGATCTGGGAACCAAATCCATTATCTTCATTTTCATACAAATATGTCAATCAAATTAATTTGTCTACATTGATTGGTGTCTAACAATCATGTAACATGTTTCCCAGGTAGGTATAGGACATGAAAATTGAAATACCAGTTTTTGCAAGTATATCAAAGTATTTTTTCAATGGAGATGCATCCAAGAATGATAAAAATTCAGTCTCAACTGTCTCTGTGATGCAGAGCGGCATACTTTTGTGACATGAAAGGAATGGGGTGGTGGACAAAATGCAATTTTGTCAATTTTTTTAAAAACATGGTCCTACTTAATTTCATGAAACAACTACAACTCTGGATTGTGCCATTATAGCTTCAGTTTTAACTAAGAAAAACAATGAAAGTGATACCAAATCACACGTGTCATCAGCCTGCTGAGGAATGTGTATACCCTTTTCTCCTTTGAATACGTTCCCCAATCACATTACTTTAGGGATATTAGCCTGCTACCTCGCGAATCCAGCCCTACCAAAAGACGAAAATTCGTCTTTCCTGTCTATGTCATATAGACAAAGGGCAATAACTCTTGCCCCTTACCTCCCCTTGCCGCCCGCTAGGTGTCGCTTCTTTAGTTTTTTAGCTTCGCTTGTTGCGTGCAAACACGTACAATTAGACCTCCAATGAATCCAAGCCATCTTAGTGTAAATTCTGACCATCCGAAGTTAAATTTGGAATTACTGTGTTGGATAATCATTCTTCTACAGGTCGTATACATTATTTTACAATATTTTCCAATGACTTTGTCACCTTTTCTAGACTTCGGACCAGGTTGCAACGTGGTCAAAGCACGCTTATGGCGGTACTAGCATGTAATACATGTAGCACTCGATAATTTCGCTTATTCCGTATGTAACGATATTAGCGACTAATAACGTGCTGCATTGATAATGTGTGCTTTATTTATCTTCTTTGACGTTTCAGTAGACTTCAAAAAGTCTTTGAACGACCAATTGCGACTATTTAATGGCGGATTTCGTGTTGTAGTCACGAATTCACGCGACACTTAATCATTTCGCTTCCTCCGTTAGTTACGGTTATGGAATAGCGACGGCCTTTGGGCCTGTAAGTCCGGACGCATGGAGTCTAGGCTGGATCAATTAGATCCATTTTATTATGCACTTTCGCCGGCCGTCCAGCCGGCCGTCCAGCCGGCCGTCCAGCCGACACCGTCAGTTCAGCCGGCACTTCAGCAGGCACCAACCGGCACTAGCCGTACATCCGGCACCGTCCGTTCAGCCCAAATGGCACCGGACGGCCAGCCGACCTTCCAGCTGGCATCAACAGGCACCGGCCGTTCAGCCCAAATGGCACCGGCCGGCCAGCCGACCTTCCAGCCTGCATCAACAGGCACCGGCCAGCCAACCGACAACGACCGTTCAGCCCAAATGGCACCGGTCGTCCAGCCGACCTTCCAGCCGGCATAAACCGGCACCGGCCGTCCATCCGACAACGACCGTTCAGCCCAAATGGCACCGGTCGTCCAGCCGACCTTCCAGCCTGCATCAACAGGCACCGGCCGTCCACCCGGCAACGACCGTTCAGACCAAATGGTACCGGTCGTCCAGCCGACCTTCCAGCCGGCATCAACCGGCACCGGCCGTCCATCCGGCAACGACCGTTCAGCCCAAATGGCACCGGTCGTCCAGCCGACCTTCCAGCCGGCATCAACCTACGCAGGCCGTCCATCCGGCAACGACCGTTCAGCCCAAATGGCACCGGTCGTCCAGCCGACCTTCCAGCCGGCATCAACCTGCAACGGCCGTCCATCCGGCATTGACCATTCAGCCCAAATGGCACCGGTCGTGCAACCGACCTTCCAGCCGGCATCAACCTGCACCGGCCGTCCATCCGGCAACGACCGTTCAGCCCAAATGGCACCGGTCTTCCAGCCGACATCAACCTGCACCGGCTGTACATCGGATTTACGGAGATTATAGTGATGTACCCGTCAGTCAATCTGTACTACTGGTTACATATCACTACCATGAGAGAGATGTTATAGATGTATCTCCGTCCAATCAGACCATTCGAGAGGCAGGTGCCGGTCATAGCCGGACCTTCGCCGACATTCCGGCCGACCATATACCAGACAAATCAGTCGGTATCGCCGGTGTACACCTCCCGTCACGTCAAATACGTGTCGGTGTGATTTTAAAACAAGGGAGAATTAGTGACATTATCAGAGATGACGGAATTGAGTTATCTATGCCACTTGGTATGCGCTACCCAAATATGGCAGCTTTACCAGAACAGGACTTTCAGGCCGACCATTCGTCAGTTCAATCAGCCGTTAGTGCCGGCCGTCCATATGTTCATGGCTTCTCCACAAGGGAGATTTAGTGAAAGTGTCAATTATGACAGAATTGCGTCATCTAGGTCACCTGGTATGCTGTACAGATATGCAAGCTGTACCAGAACCAACATTCCCTCTGAGCGAATGGTAGATGGGTGCACAAGGCTGGCCGCACTACATAAGCATTATGTAATTATTATTACCTTCTAGCCGGCACCAACCGGCACTGGGCGTCCATCCGGCAATGACTGTTCAGCCCATATGGCACCGGTCATCCAGCCGACCTTCCAGCCGGCACTAACCGGCACCGTGCGTCGATCCGGCAATGACCGTTCAACCCAAATGGCACTGGTTGTCCAGCCAAGCTTCCAGCCAACACTTGCCGGCACAGACAGTCCATCCGGCTCCGGCCGTCCAGCCCAACAGGCACCGGTCGTCCAACCGTATGGAGATTTTAGTCATATACCAGTCCGTCCGACTGTACCAGCACGGGGACTTTTATCATACCACAATCCGCACAAATCGGATTGACGATGATTCTAGTGATGTTTCCGTCTGTCAATCCGTACTACCGGTTACATATCACTACCATGACTCGGATGTTGGCGATGAATCTCTCGATCCAACCCGACCATTCGAGTGGTCGGTGCCGGTCATAGCCGGCCCGTCGCAGGCGTTCAGGCCAAACATATGCCAATCAATTCATTCGGCATTGCCGGCCGTCCATAGGCTATCAGCTCATCCACAAGGGAGAGTGAATGCCTTTATCAGAGATGACGGAATCGAGTCATCTATGCCACCTGGTATGCATTACCCCGATATGGATGCTTTACCAGAGCAAGATTATGCACATAGTGAGTGCGATGAATCGCAGGCGAATCAGCTGTAAGGCCCCTTCAGAATGCCCTCCACCTCCTGCTGCCATTACTGACTATAGGGTTAGTGCGTCGGTCGATCTGGATGAAGGGGAAGAGATTCTATCCTTCCGCCTCCTTCCCCAGTCGACAAAATTAAGGAAATTAATGACCGTCTGTCAACACGTATAGGGGATCCAGGAAATGCTAAGGCGTTCTTTTCTGAAAGCCAAGTACCAGCGTCGTTTTCAGGTCGATGGTACAAAACTCACTCCGATGCGTTCAGTACTGAGGTCCTGGCTCGGGATAAAATAGGGCAGCAGTCCATATGTCTGCGGCATTGTCTTATAAAGTGGACAAAACTGTGCTCAATGCCACGTCCAAGCTGGTTCGAAATGTAGTCGCTACGTCTTCACTGTTAGACCTAGCCTCCCTAGCCATTTTCAGGATCGCTGAAAAATCTGGCAATGAACATGCTTGGGATTCGACGGCCCGGTTAGCTAGGGTTCTTAACAGGGCAGCTCACCATTCCATGGCCAATGCGCTGACTGCTTCTGCCAACCTAGACCTGATATGTCGTGACGCATGTCTGAAGGGCACGTCGCTTAAACCCCATCATAAGCTGGCTAGATATGACCGACGCACATTTCACGTCCCTATCCCACGAGTAGCGGACATTCTCCGTTGTGCTTGTCGGGACTAGGCTTATCAGTTCCATGTCATACCTTTTGGCCTAAATTTAAGCCCTTGGGCTAGTACCAAGGTTATGGATTACGTCGTCACCCTGTTCCGCTCGACTTCATCTATTGCGTCGGCAGTATATTTGGACGACATCCTCCAGAAACATCTGTCAAGTTCTACTCTGCTCAAAGGCAGAAACGATCTTATATCACTTTACGTCATATAGGCTTTCTCGTGAACTGGATAAAGTCTGATCTCTGTCCAATCCGGATTTTGGTCCATCTGGGTGTGGAGTTTCTCCCGATCTGAATCTGGTAAGGCTTCCTCGAGTTTGTGATCATCCAGATAATTGCACTCGTAGAGTCCGTTTCCGACAGGATGCGCATTTTAGCGAGAGAGTTGCAGATCCTCGGATTATTCAATGCGGCAGCAGACTTGATCCCGCTCAGCCGTCCTTTTATGCGCCCTTTACAAAGGACGTTGCTAGCGTAATTGCGCCCTTTTCAAGTCCCTTCGATCCCAGAAAACAGTCATGCTCACGCCAGAGATACGATCATTCTTGAGTCAATGGCACAACCCCTGTAGGCTGTCCACAGGGATTACTCTGGAGATACCCCAAGGGGATAACGGTATGTTCCGCCACTAATACCTACGGTTGGGGTGCCCACCTGTTGCCGGACTTCGATACTGTCAGCGGCACGTGGGTGCCAGGGGCGAGCCCTTTCCACATCAACCTGTCAGAAATAACGGCTGTCATCAATGCCTTTCATTTCGGGCAGGATCAACTCGTATTACAAACTGCCCTCATTATGTCAGACATCATTGTGGTGGTGCCTTGCCTCAAAACAAGGGGACACCAATCACCAGACCTGTGCAATCTGAACTGGCAGTTTCTACGTTGGTTCGACAATCTCCACCTCAATGTACAATTCAGACACATTCTTGGCAGACTCAATGTCTTGGCTGACACTCTATCTAGTCATTCACACAGAATGGTCACTCCATCAATCGGACTTTCTTCCAATTGACACACTTTGGAGACGTCCGATGATTGATCTTTTGCAACAAGGTGGAATCGCAAGTTCTCCACCTGTCATCTCACAGGTTCCAGACCCAGAAGCTTGGGTCGTGGATGCTCGATCAATCACCTGGGAAGGGTTGTGGTCATTCTCCTACCCTCCCACGGTCTTGGTACTGGAATTAATCCAGAAGTTAAGGGGTCAGAATTGTCAGATGGTTCTGATTACCTCTCTCATATGGAACAACTCCTGGGTCTCCGATCTACTCAATCTAGGCAATAGATCTACCCAGGAAGATTACAGTCAGCACAAGTATTCACAAGCAACCGCGGCCAGGGGTGTTCCACCCCTGTCCGGACCGTCTTTAGGTTCAAGCTTGGCTCTTGTCCAGACAGCCTTGCAAGACAAACAATTTAAATCTTTGATTGCGGAGAGAATCTCGAGAGCAAGAAGGCCCTCTACTCTGAAGGTTTACGAGGGCAAGTGGCATGTTTTCAGAGACTGGTACCATATCATTCACATTGTTCCTCTGAGTGTCACAATCCCTCAACTGGCCAACTTTTCTCTGGCTTTTCGAGGAGAAACATCTGGCTCCAGTTATTCTCAAATGTTACCGCTCCATGATATCAGACACATTCCGCCATTCTGGTACATGTGCTATCAGCCATGACAAAGATTTGTCAGATCTTTTAGACATAAAAAAAAAAAAAAAAAAAAAAAATTTAATCGACTTATATCCCTCACCCTGTTTCCAAATGGAATCTGTCCTGGGTTTTAACATGACTCAATTCAGACAGTATTGAGTCTTTAACCCACGATTAGTTAAAGCTACTATCATACAAATTGGGTTTCTTGATAGCCTTAGCTTCAGCATGCAGGGTGAGCGAGTTACATGTCCTTTCTAGTGACCCGAACTCTCTTCCATTCCGATCAGAGGGTTTGATGGTCCTCTTGACGCAGCCAGGCTTCGTAGTCCAAAATAGATTACCATACATTGGCGATCAACGAGTCGTCATTAGCTCGCTTTCTTTATAGATAAGTCAGGATCAACAGCCATGTAAGATCCTGTTTGGGCACTCTAGCACCATTTCAATGCATAGAGGTGAGTCAGGTCACATACTAGCACCTCTTTCTTCTGGTGATAGCTGGGATATGAGATATCACCATTCAAGCCCTTGCTTCATGGCTGTAGTGGGTTATACGCTCGGCGTACTCTGAGAATTCGCAAATCAGTCACCTTATAGAAGCTGTTGGCTGACATGCAGAATCAACCTTCTACAGTTTTATCTTCAAGTTTGTACTTGCAGAGGCAAACATTGATTCTAGTAGGTCCGGTGTTGGGCAGCCCAGACGCCCACCAGACCCATGTGCAACAATCAGCACAGCCTATTAGCTTCGCTGGATTCGCCAGATAAATTTTCGTAGGTAAGAAGATTTCAATAACTATCTTCTTAACAGTATAAAAGGGTCACATATCACGTGACCCTGGGCTGTGTTGCTGATTGAAAATTAGGAGACCGGGTTATCATTCACATGGGGAATCCAACCATCATTCCCTAGAGGATACCCGGGGTGGAGGTCGGATGCTCCGCATTCCCTCCTCCTATTACTTATTCTCCTAAAGTAATGTGATTGGGGAACGTATTCAAAGGAGAAAGCAAATTTTGTAGTAAATTATGTTTCTCCGAGAATACTTACCCAATCACATTACTAAGAAACCCTCCCAACCACCCCGCCATGCGAGCATCCTTGTGTTTTATATGTCGCTCAGCTTAAAAACTAAAGAAGCGACACCTAGCGGGCGGCAAGGGGAGGTAAGGGGCAAGAGTTATTGCCCTTTGTCTATATGACATAGACAGGAAAGACGAATTTTCGTCTTTTGGTAGGGCTGGATTCGCGAGGTAGCAGGCTAATATCCCTAAAGTAATGTGATTGGGTAAGTATTCTCGGAGAAACATAATTTACTACAAAATTTGCTTTCCCTAACCTTTTTTATTTTCATGAAATCAAACACAACTGTTCGACATTAATGACAATTGTTTCATGTTTGTATAAATTATTTCAACATAACATTGCCATGCTTAATAAATACTAAAAACTTGGAAATTTGTGAAACAATCCCATATCATTGTTTACATTATTCTTTGTCATTATTTTGAATAGAGCTTTCTAGGACTAAATTCATACAGATATAATCTTGCCATGACACCGTTCATTTAAACAAGTTTGATACATAATTTGAAGGGAAGACATAAATGCTATTTTTGCTTATCTGAATGAAATAACTTCTTAGAGATTATTAAATTGAGTTTTGTACACTAATGTCGTTGACCGACATCGGGGTCAATGCGCTAAATATTTGAAGGATAATTTAAGATAGGACTCCTGAATTGAGACTTTGTACGGTAAATAGAGGTTACTCAGAAATGTGAAATATACATGGATATATTCCAAACTGTTCGAAGCTTAAGACCTACCGTGTTTATTAGTATTACCTCCTCTTCATGTATGAAAATAAAACTTTTAAAATTGTCAACGCTTTTCAAAACTACTTATTTTTTCTTCCATGGGCCACTTAATACCATAAACAAGTATCCGGATATGTATTCTGTTGGGTTCCAATGATTTTACATTCAAACGATCCAAATTTATTTCAAAATATGCAGTAACAGCAGACCACTGTTCTGGAACCTAAGCGGCATCAGAAAATGGGAAGCCAGAAACAGTTATTTCCCCTGTCAGTCCTATACCTATCCCGGGATGTATAGATGGACAAAATGACCCTAAAATATTTAATCTGAGCCTCGTCATGATTCTGCTTCATATTGGTAAGTTTTAAAACCCTCAAAATAAATCCTGGTGACCCTCTGCAACCCTCCAGATTGTCCTCACAGCCCTGATTTGCAACACAACCATGGGTTTGAGAGCCACTGACATACTGTAAGGATGGATGGATGGCCAGGGATGTACAGACATAACGTAAAGATGGAATGGACCAAATCAAGACATGCAGCATTGGCCTACAAATGTACAAGTAATTTACATTGGAATTTCTTCACAATGACGTTGCCTTACAGTTTAAGTTTTTTTAATAATGAAAACCAGAATGAGACATCATGAACATCATATGGGAGGTATGGGAAACAGAGTTAGAGTTTTATATGGGAAACAGAGTTAGAGTTTTATATGGGAAACAGAGTTAGAGTTTTATATGGGAAACAGAGTTAGAGTTTTATATGGGAAGCAAAGGGTTACATGGGACAAACTGCTAACATATCAGACTGCAGTCAACAAAATTGTCGACAGATAAGCAGTGCATTTGGAACTGTGTGATGCCTGTCTAACAACGTTTGGTTTGTAGTTCAGTATGATAACTGATAGAAAGTGACATGTTGACCCTTGTCAGTTGGTCAACACTCATTAAATTACCAGAAATTATGCTGCATGTAAGCTTGTTTAAACTTACCAGTTTGCACTTCATTAAATGCTGAAAAGAAAACAAGAAAGTGGTCACAAAGCTGAAATTTCCAAGTAAAAGCATAAATCTGCAATAGTGATAAACAGTACATCACAGGGAAAAGGGTCTTGTTCTTCTTTTAAGCTTTTTTTCTTCAAAGCGGGCTTTCTATACTCCATGTTGAATTAAGGCTTCTCTTACAGCCAAAGAAAATCATTGAAGCAAAAACAGAAATTTGGAAAATACAATCATCCACTCCCGATAAGAAGCTGAAAGATTTTCAAGATGGCAACTACGGTGGCCATGTTGGAGTTCTGATCAAGACCAACTGTCTATTCAGACCAATTACATATGATAAAATGTCTTCTGATGAAAACACTATTTTGACAAGATACATGACCATCCATTATGATATGACAAATCACCATTTAATTTAATATGATATATGACCATCCATTATTATATGAACATGACTATCCATTTTGATATGATACATGGCCATCCATTATTATATGAAACACGACTCTCCATTTTGATATGATACATGGCCATCCATTATTATATGAAACACAACTCTCCATTTTGATATGATACATGGCCATCCATTATATGATGTATCACCATCCAATTTGTTATGATACAGGACAATCCATTATGATATCATGTATCACCATCCATTATATGATACATGACATTCATTATATGATGTATCACCTTCCAATTTTGATATGATACATGACAATCCATTATGATAGAACATATCACCATCCAATTTGATATGATACATGACAATCCATTATGATAGCATGTATCACCATCCATTATGATATGATACATGATATCCATTATATGATGTATCACCTTCCAATTTTGATATGATCCAGGACCATCCATTATGATATGATACATTACCATCCAATTTGATATGATATATGACAATCCATTATGATAGAACATATCACCGTCAAATTTGATATGATACATGACCATCCATTATGATAAGATATATTATTATCCACTGTGATATTGATACATGACTATCAATTATGATATGGTTAATGACCATCCATTATATGAAATATAATATCATCATCCAACTGAATATGATACATGACCATACATTAAGATATGATATACCACCATCCAATTTGGTATGATATATGGCCATCCATAATGATGTGAAATGTATCAACATCCAATTTGATATGATACATGACCATCTAATTTGATATGATACATGACCATCCATTGTGATATGACATCACCATCGAATTTCATGATACATGACCATCCATTATATGTTGTATGACTATCCATTATATGATATATCAACAGCCAATTTGATATGATACATGACCTTACATTATGATACATGACCATCCATTATATGATACATGACCACTCATTATGGTATCATGTATCACCATCAAATTAATATGACACATGACCATCCTTTATATGTATCACCAATCAATTTAAAGATACATGACATCCATAATAATATGATGTATCACCATACAATTTGATATGATACATGACCATCCATTATCATATGATGTATCACCATTGAATTTAATATGCTACATGACCATCCAATTTAATATGGTACATGATCATCCATTATGACATGATTTATTACCATCCAATTTGATATGATACATGGCCATCCATTGTGATATGATACATAACTATCCATTTAGATATGAAATATCAAGATCCAATTTAATATGATACATGACCACCCATTATGATATGATGCATTACAATCCAATTTGATATCATACATGACCATCCATTATGATATGACATATGGCCATCCATTTTGACTTGACCTTACCTTTTGATTTGACATATGACCATTCAGATTGAAATGACAAATGAATATCTATTTTGACATGACATGTGACAAAATTATATGATATGACCATCCATTTTGATTTGACAAATGACCATTGATTTTGACATGTACAGGCTGTGGACAGACAATATAAGCTGTACAGTCAGTCAACAGCGTAAGCTGTACAGTCAGTCAACAATGTAAGCTGTACAGGCAGTGGGCAGACAATGGAAGCTGTACAGGCAGTGGGCAGGCAATGGAAGCTGTACAGGTTGTGGGCAGACAATGGAAGCTGTACAGGTCATGGGCAGACAATGGAAGCTGTACAGGCAGTGAACAGACCTTCAAAACCTATAGATGAAGAACAGAAGGCTCTTCTGGTCTTTCTCTATATTTGGGAACTTATATGTAAATAAAATCAACAAACAAGATAAACAAACTTCCAGAAAATGAAAGTCAAATAGAAAAATCTGACAAATAGAAAACTTACGGCTTACTACAGCTACTTTCTTTGCTTGTAAACTGGTTACTGCAAGTAAAAATAAAAACTGTCTGCAATATTACTAAAACTTTTTCTAATAACTATGTTTACATATAATTTATTCTAAGCAAGGATGTAATTATATGAACAAAAATCCAAATCTTTAATTATACAAATTATATTAAACAGTGGCTAAAACGAGACAAAAAATGGATAAAAACTTTGTTTCTGTTTTTGCAATGTATTTCTTTTTGAATATACACTGAGTCTCTTAAACTACAAACAAATTTACCAATCTTTGAAAATGCAAATAAATGAAGGACAAAACTGACAAGAAAGGCAATTATTTTTGGAATTAGCAATGCATTCAAAAGACTAAAAATGAATTTTTGTAGTAAATTATTTCTTCAAGAATGCTTTAATATTAGGTATATTCGACTGCTACCTGCTGTCAATCCAAGTCTAAGATGAAAATTGTCTTTCCTGTCTATTTCATATTGGCAAAGGGCAGTAACTCTTGCCCATACCTCTCCTTGCCACCAATTGGTGTAACCATTTTTAAGTTTAACAAATTAGCCATGCTCTCTATGGTGTATCTTCAAAAACTTATGATCATGTAAATACTTTCTTTGACAATCATTAGTTATTAAAAAATTAGCTTTTTTCTGAATACATTCCCATATCAGATTAACACATGCAGAATAACAGATTCATGTATCACATAAAGACTAGCAGAATAAGTAATAGGTTTCCATATCACATTAACATTAGCACAATAATAGATTCCTGTATCACATTAAGACTAGCAGAATAAGTAATAGGTTCCCATATCACATTAACATTAAGAGAATAGGTAATAGGTTCCCATATCACATTAACATTAGGAGAATAGGTAATAGGTTCCCATGTCACAGTAAGTAACATTACGAGAATAAGTAATAGGTTATCATATCACATTAACATTAGGAGAATAGGTAATAGATTCTCATATCACATTAACATTAGGAGAATAGGTAATAGGTTCCCATGTCACATTAACATTAGGAGAATAATTAATAGGCTTCCATATCACATTAACATTACGAGAATAAGTAATAGGTGGATGTAATGCTATACATATCACATTAACATTAGGAGAATAAGTAATAAGCGGAGGTAATGCAATACATATCACATTAACATTAGGAGAATAAGTAATAGGTTAACATATCACATTAACATTAGGAAAATAAATAATAGGTTTCCATATCACATTAACATTAGGAGAATAAGTAATAAGTGGATGTAATGCTATACATATCACATTAACATTAGGAGAATAAGTAATAGGTGGATGTAATGCTATACATATCACATTAACATTAGGAGAATAAGTAATAAGCAGAGGTAATGCAATACATATCACATTAACATTAGGAGAATAAGTAATAAGCGGAGGTAATGCTATACATATCACATTGACATTAGGAGAATAATTAATAGGTTTCCATATCACATTAACATTAGGAGAATAAGTAATAGGTTTCCATATCACATTAACATTAGGAGAATAAGTAATAAGTGGATGTAATGCTATACATATCACATTAACATTAGGAGAATAAGTAATAAGTGGATGTAATGCTATACATATCACATTAACATTAGGAGAATAAGTAATAAGCGGAGGTAATGCTATACATATCACATTGACATTAGGAGAATAATTAATAGGTTTCCATATCACATTAACATTAGGAGAATAAGTAATAGGTTTCCATATCACATTAACATTAGGAGAATAAGTAATAAGTGGATGTAATGCTATACATATCACATTAACATTAGGAGAATAAGTAATAAGTGGATGTAATGCTATACATATCACATTAACATTAGGAGAATAAGTAATAGGTGGATGTAATGCTATACATATTACTTACAACATGGGTAATAGGTTATCATATCACACTAATATTAGGAGCATAAATAATAGGTTCCCATATCACATTAAAATTAGAATAATAAGTATAGGTCTATTAAGAAATATTGGATTCCAAATGTAAGTGTCAACCATTCTCCTGTTTAACAAAACACAACCTATTGTTATGTGATCTGTGACAACTCTGAAGCCTTTTTACTGTCAGATTACTTTGAAACCTGTGAAGTAAAGAGGCTGAGTTTGTTTAAGTATGTTTACAGGTTGCCTAGGCAACAAGACCCACCAGCATCAGACTTTGTCTCTGTAATGCTAAGTCTATGAGTAAAAATAACACCCAAAAGGTTCATTTCATGGCAGTCAATGGCATCTTTGAAGTCTTGGATCAAGATAATGTGTTCAAAGCCATGACTGGCAGAGACTGCAAACGTTTCTTGAGCTGAAATCCTCATGAGGCAACTTTGATCTTTTCAGACTCTGAGTATGCCCTATGTACAACATACTTAATCCACAAAGACAGGACTTGAGTGGTGATATCCTCTTTTCCCACTTTTACAGAGGGAATGGGTCTTTTGCAGTTGCCACAACTTGCCCCTGTGCACTTTTAACCAGTCATTGAAAACATGCCATTTTCCCCTATAAATTTTCATAATGGAGGGCTTGCCACATTCCTTGTAAACCCTTGATAGTCTTTCCACAACTGAGGGTCTGAATTCATAATCTTGCAAGGCTGCTCTCAATTTGCATACAGATGAAAGGTAGTAGATGATGACTCAGACAAAAATTAAGTCTGATAGACTATTATCATGACCCATAACTTCTCTGTCATGTTACCTGAATGTGTCAGATGTCGGGTTGCAGTAGCCTTTGATGGTAATCGGTGCTAAACTTTTATCAATGTAGAGCTGGAGAAGATGGTCAGTCAGTTGAAGCATCAAGGTACTCAAAGGGATGATGGTTTTGACTCTACACCACTCCTGGAAAACATGTCACTTTGCCTCATAAACCCTCAGAATGGAGAGCTTACCACATTCCCTCATAAACCCTCAGAATGGAGGCTCTTGAGAGTCTCTCCACAACTGAGGACCTGAATTCATAATCTTGCAAGGCTGTCCTGACAAACGCTAAGCAAGAAAAAGCCAGTCAGTACATGAGTGGAGCACCTGCAACCATTTGTTGTTTTGAGATTTGGCATGGCCATAATCTTCCTGAGTAGGCCTGTCATCAGCTTGAGTAAATGTTGACCAACAACTTGTCAAACATGGGTGGGGGCATCAGAATTATCTTGCAATTCTAGCTGAATACTTTTACAATTAATTTGGATTCTAAGAGAGTAGTGGTGGGGTAAGCAAAAGCTCATAATCCTACTAAACTGAATGATAGTGCATCCATGGTCCAAAACTCTGGGTCAGGAACTGGTAAGACAAAGATGTGTATTGTGTGGTTCACCTTGTCACAGTATTGTGTGGTTCACCTTGTCACAAACAGGCTGATCATTAGATGCCATCAAAGCACACAAATCTAATGAAAACTGATGGATGATTCCATTTGAATAACTGTCTGATCCTGTCTGGACAAAACATTGGCCAGAACACTGTCTGCCCATGTCTGGACAAAACATTCCATATGAATAACTGTCTGCCCCTGTCTGGACAAAACATTGAATATGAATAACTGTCTGGACAAAACAATTTTGGTGAATTTTGGACAAAACATTAGCCAGAACACTTTCTGCCAAGAATGTGCTTCCTAAGCAGGTTGATCTGAAGTTGGTAACTCCAATGAGGAAACTGGCAAACAAGAACACAGAAGTTGGGTGATTTGGTGACCAAAGATGAGAATGGCAGACAAGCACACACAAACTGGGTGATATGGTGACTAAAGATGAGAATGGCAAACAAGCACACACAAGCTGGGTGATTTGGTGACCAAAGATGAGAATGGCAAACAAGCACACACAAGCTGGGTGATTTGGTGACCCCTGTTTGAGACATGTCACCATTAATGAGTTACTGGACATAATCAAGACAGACTTATCACAAAGTTGGTATTTTGAGAGCTGAAAGGCATTGTGTTTGCTTTCATTTATTGAAGGTTGATGTGAAGAGACAGATCACCAGGTCATCATTTGTGGTTGATCATACTGAAGCTTGGCAGCAAGTCCCAGCTAAATATATTGGTGTGTGTACATGTCATCAATTTTAGTTGGGGTTTGGGTTATTTTTCAGAGCCAACCATAGCTAAACCACTTACTCTGGACTGATTGTACCTCACTGAAGATATTGACTTTTGGGTTGAGCAGACTGAAAAAGGGGTGTAATGGTGCCAGAAAACTCACTTGTAATGGACACAAATAAAGATGGCCAATCGGCTTAAAAACTGCTGCTGCAATACAAGAACTCCATCTCTGAAATCCATGTCCTCCTGCCATCTCACTATTTGTAAACTTAGATGGATACAGGTGGAGTTTCTGAACGAAAGGCAGTTCCTAAGCCGCTTGTTTCTAAATATCTTCAATTTTGATCCCAAAGAGCAATAAGGGGTCAAATGGAATTCTCAAGGTCAGTGCCTGATGCAGTTTTAGCATCTTGACATATCAAAATATGAATGGAAGAGGCTTACTGGTTGGAAAATCATGAATGAGGCCAGATCCAGCACCCAAGATGTGGCTACAATATATCTAACCAGCTTCAATTTGGCCTGAAATAAATTCTAATTGACCTAATAAAATAGTGGGACACACAGCTGCTGTTATATTCTTATTCAACAATAGGAGTTTAGAATTATTTGTATTGGAATGTGTCCTGTTCCAGTGCAATGAGAACATGGTTTATGCCTGGCTTTCTGAAGAAAAGACTTTAGCATTCCCCATGTCACAGAAACATTCTAAATGTTAATTTCATTGAGTTTTTCTGACAGCAGAAGCAGGCAGGAAAAAGGCAACTCTTTCTCATCCTAGATTTTGACTGATACTTTGACTTCATAGTCATGCATGGTGATAGGGGTGGGGGTATGGGCATTTTATAGCTGGCAACACCCAGTAGACAGCCACCTTAAAACTAAACTGTCCTCTCCATTGTGTGATCAGTTTGGCTGTCACTCAGAAGTATCTTCACACTCACTGTGTACATGCATACTCTTATCCTTTTGACTGCTTTATATCAAGATAAGCAATGCCCTATGGTACCCATGATGCAATGCCCTATGGTACCCATGATGCAATGCCCTATGGTACCCATGATGCAATGCCCTATGGTACCCATGATACAATGCCCTATGGTACCCATGATGCAATGCCCTATGGTACCCATGATGCAATGCCCTAATGTATCCATGATACAATGCCCTATGGTACCCATGATGCAATGCTCTATGGTACCCATGATGCAATGCCCTATGGTACCCATGATACAATGCCCTATGGTACCCATGATGCAATGCCCTATGGTACCCATGATGCAATGCCCTATGGTACCCATGATGCAATGCCCTATGGTAACCATGATGCAATGCCCTATGGTAACCATGATGCAATGCCCTAAATAAAACACTGTGAATATGATTTGGTATGGATATGAAAATTGGGCATAAGCCAGACTTGTCAGATTTGGTACCAGTCTTGCTGGAAGAATGAATGGAGTAAAAAATTGTCTGTTACCATCCTAGTCTGAACATGTAATCATCTTGTTTATAGGAAAGGATCTTCACAAAGACTACTATCATAGAAAACCATTCATGGCAACATCTATCATTAGGATTCTCATAACTGAGTCCAGGTTGGAACTGGCTGAATAGCTGGATGGTTATGGAAAGTGAGACAGTACTACATGCCATCATCCCTAAGGAAACCCCTGTGAATACCTTGTGCGTAGAAAGTGAAAATTATCAGATGTCTGTAAACCCTGATCTGGACATATTATTGTCTTCTTGGTTATAGAATGGATTTTTCACTAAGATTCCTGTCCTTATAAATATATGGCGCCATATTTCTGGTTCAATGGTCGAAGCTATCACTAAGATTCCCATGATCAAGTCTAAGTTGGGATGTTGGTGTTGGCTGGATGGGGAGATGCTAGATCTACTAGATCTGAAAAATGCATTATGCTCCAGGTCTCACAGGAAAGAAGTTCAACCTCAGACTTGAGAGGGAACTTGCACTTACAAATTAGGGACAATTCGCCACTGTATCCAAAATTATCTGCAAAAGATGTGAAGTAAAGTAAAATTTGGCTTAAAGTCAGGAATTGTGTCACATTATCCGAGATTCTGGCATATCTAATTGTAACTGCAAACTATCTGCATGTGTCTCCTCTAAACCTGGTGATGTCACAGTGGAAGACATCATCCTTCTGATTTCTGACCACAGTACTCACCCCCCAATTGATTCAATATTCAGATGTGTAGTCTGTAAATGCATACAGATTAATGTTTTTCCTTTTCTTTGCTGATTTCTGCAAAACAGTGTACAAAGTGTCCTCAAACCACGAATTTGACATTCTGCAAGGGGTAGAAGAAATTAATTTTGTACATACCTGGAAAAACTCTAGCATGTCTTCCTAGCTTTGTGTTAATTGAATTTACTGCTTTTAGAAGGGCATGATCTTAACTAATAAAGAAAAAAAACCTGTTAATAGATAAATTAACACATTAGTGTACTAAATATTGGTGAATTAATTCACTAGAAAACACATTATCAACTGAGTGCATGAATTAAATTCAGCATACACAAACACTTGAAAGTCAACTAATAATAATGATAGCATGGTGTACCATGTGGTCTGAAAAGACCAAGTATGAGAAGGTAATGAATTTCACAAAATATCTGCCAATTAAAACAAATAATATATACAACCTGTGTATATTTAAGTTTTGAAAGGAAGACTTGAATTTCACACAAAAACACTTAAGATTAATGTGATGCTTCTTCTATCCAATGTTGTGTGCTGAAGTGAAGTTTAAAAACAAAGGTGTGGCATGAGGAGGTACATCAAAAGAGTTACTTCCCTTTGTTGATATGATAGACAAGAAATAAGAATTTATTCTGATAGTAGGGCTGGATTCTGGAGGCAGCAGGCTTATATTCTTAACCCTTTGAACCTGACAGGCTGGTTTACCGGCCGTTTGTAATGGTGTATATACCCGAAAGGCCGGTATACCAGCCTAGCTATCTACTGTCATAACCCGACAGGCCAGTATACCCGCCTGTGTTATGTTATTTGCTAGATGGTCAGTGAAATATAGATCTTGCATGAATGGTACAACATGAACAAAATTTCGAGACAGTTTGTTACATAGTCATAGTAATAAAAAGCATTTTATAAGCATGTTTGAAAAGAGACAATTTGATATTTGCTGTTATATCATAGTGGATTATCATTCTAAGGCATAATATTACTTTTATTTTGCAAAATTTTACTTTTAATAAAATTGTTAAAAATTGCCAGGGAGGCTCGGGTTATTGTGCCAAAATATGGGGGAGATTAGGGTTAATGTTAATGTGATCATTGAATATATTCCAAGAAGGAAATGACATAAAATAATTTTTTATATGACATACATGGAGTGGTACTATAATGAATTAGTTAAATATGTTTTTTTCTTTATAGAAATAAATAAAATCACCTAATAGTTTCTTAAATCAGCTTGAGAAGCTATTATCGTTTTCCACCCCTATAAGTCTGAGTTTACTGTGTGAAAGTCACAGGCATAAAGTTACTTTGAAGTAATTACCTTGAAGTGACTATTTGAAGCATAGGTCATTACCTTGAAGGTACAAGCAGCATTATATGGGTTGTAGTACTATGGGTTGTAGTACTAATACAGGTAACCTTTTAGTTTAATGAACAAAGCATGAACAGAAGAAGTAAAAAAAACTGGAGTAAAATTTGAAATATGGGTCACAGTGACATACTTTTATTATGAAGGTGTAGTACACATCAAAATGTATCCTCTCACCAAGTTTCATGATTCCATGTAAAACATGACATAATAGATAAACATAAACAATGGGGTCACGAGGTTGTTGTTGTTGTTGTTGTTGTTGTAGGGTTTAATGCCTTTTTTCAGCACATGATAGGCTATACATTGACTGATGCTCTACTGTCTGAAAGGAATTCCCAGGAATTAAAGAAAGACCATTTCTTATATTGACTGCTGACATGGAAACTATCTGTACTATTCTTCAGTGACTAGATTTTCAAATTAGTCTTCTGTCAATATGATTTTCTAATTAGGACCAACCAGATATTATCTTAGTCTTCTGTCAATACGATTTTCTAATTAGGACCAACCAGATATTACCTTAGTCTTCTGACAATATGATTTTCTAATTAGGACCAACCAGATATTACCTTAGTCTTTTGTCAATATGATTTTCTAATTAGGACAAACCAGATACTACACTTAGTCTTTTGTCAATATGATTTTCTAAATAAGACCAACCAGATATTACCTTAGTATTCTATCAATACGATTTTCTAATTAGGACCAACCAGATACTACACTTAGTCTTTTGTCAATATGATTTTCTAATTAAGACCAACCAGATATTACCTTAGTATTCTATCAATACGATTTTCTAATTAGGACCAACCAGATATCACCTTAGTCTTCTGTACTATTCTTCAGTGACTAGATTTTCAAATTAGTCTTCTTTTGTCAATACGATTTTCTAATTAGGACCAACCAGATATCACCTTAGTCTTCTGTCAATACGATTTTCTAATTAGGACCAACCAGATATTACGTTAGTCTTCTGTCAATACGATTTTCTAATTAGGACCAACCAGATACTACACTTAGTCTGCTGTCAATATTAGTTTCTAATTAGTAAGATCAGTAATGACAAGACTTTGATCATAGCTGATATGATGGCTATACTGGATGCCAGACTAACACCATCTTAGACCAAACAGACATCATAATAGCATGCCAAAGTTGCTATGACTTTTCATCTAGAAGTAGTCATAAGATTTTCATGATGGCTGCTGTGGTGGCCATATTGAATATAAAATTGACTATAAGATTTTCGCAACTTATTTTCATCATCATGGTTGCTGTGGTGGCCATATTCAATACAACATTTTCCTAACTGATTTTCATGATGGTTGCTGTGGTGGCCATAGTGGTTGTAAGATTTTCCCAACTGATTTTCAAGATAGCTGATCAAAAAGCCTAGCAAACAATCCAAAATATTTAATTTTAGCTCTAGCACTTAATGCAGAAAACAGATAATGTGAGGACTTAAAGCACACATTACAACATAATACCAATTTGAGGACTTCAACGACACATTAAAATCTGAATAATACCAATTTGAGGACTTCAAGCACACATTAAAATATTAATAATACCAGTTTGAAGACTTCAAGCACACATTACAATATTAATAATACCAATTTGAGGACTTCAACGACACATTAAAATCTGAATAATACCAATTTGAGGACTTCAAGCACACATTAAAATCTGAAAAATACCAATTTGAGGACTTCAACGACACATTAAAATCTGAATAATACCAATTTGAGGACTTCAAGCACACATTAAAATCTGAAAAATACCAATTTGAGGACTTCAAGCACATTAAAATCTGAAAAATACCAATTTGAGGACTTCAACGACACATTAAAATCTGAATAATACCAATTTGAGGACTTCAACGACACATTAAAATCTGAATAATACCAATTTGAGGACTTCAAGCACACATTAAAATCTGAAAAATACCAATCTGAAGACTTCAAGCACACATTACAATATGAATAATACCAATTTGAGGACTTCAAGCACACATTAAAATCTGAATAATACCAATTTGAGGACTTCAAGCACACATTAAAATCTGAAAAATACTAATTTGAAGACTTCAAGCACACATTACAATATGAATAATACCAATTTGAGGACTTCAAGCACACATTCAAATCTGAATAATACCAATTTGAGGACTTCAACGACACATTAAAATCTGAATAATACCAATTTGAGGACTTCAACGACACATTAAAATCTGAATAATACCAATTTGAGGACTTCAACGACACATTAAAATCTGAAAAATACCAATTTGAAGACTTCAAGCACACATTACAATATGAATAATACCAATTTGAGGACTTCAAGCACACATTAAAATCTGAATAATACCAATTTGAGGACTTCAAGCACACATTAAAACTGAAAAATACCAATTTGAAGACTTCAAGCACACATTACAATATGAATAATACCAATTTGAGGACGTCAAGCACACATTACAATATGAATAATACCAACTTTTATAGTTATGACTTGTTGTCAAGGGCAACAAGCACAACACTATCAGTTATGACCTGATGTCAATGACAATTACATCAAGAATAGCTATGACATTTAAGAGTATGGGATTTGTCAACACTCAGATTTGGTGAATAGCTTACATTTCTCACTATAATCAGTATGAAATAATATAACTGTTTTTTAAATTTATTCTTGGTTTTCTCTTACCTTCTATCGGCCTGTTGGAACAACGTTTGCAGACACATACCACACATAAAACCACTAGTATGACCAATACAATGATGATGATGATGATGACTGGAATAAGATATCCCCTGCAAAAAATATTTGAAACAGAAATTTTATTTTCAAGTTTAGTATTTCTTAACATACAATCATCAAAATTAAACTGCGATGAAATTTTATTGAATAAACTCATGTGTGAACTATCACATACCATACTAATACTACAAACAAGATCAATTTTGAGTGTGAACTATCATACCGTACTAATGCTACAGACAAGATTAATTTTGAGTGTGAACTATCACATACCGTACTAATACTACAAACAAGATCAATTTTGAATGTGAACTATCACATACCGTACTAATGCTACAAACAAGATCAATTTTGAGTGTGAACTATCACATACCGTACTAATGCTACAGACAAGATTAATTTTGAGTGTGAACTATCACATACCGTACTAATACTACAAACAAGATCAATTTTGAGTGTGAACTATCACATACTGTACTAATACTACAAACGAGATCAATTTTGAGTATGAACTATCACATACCGTACTAATGCTACAAACGAGATCAATTTTGAGATCAAAGATAACATGAAGAAAACAAGCACATTTTCCATGAAACCAATATATTAGTTTGCATATCTTACCATTTCTAACTTACAATTTAAAATGTATTAGATGTTTGTATTTGCCTAACTTCAATAACATCTAAATTTAAGAAAAATGAAACATTTGAAGTAGTGGTACTATAATAAGGTCCATATATATATTGATGTGTTGAAACATGCCTATAAAATTGTTTCCATATAAATCAAATTGCATTTTGCTACAAAAAAATGGTTATGACTTAACATAAAAATGGTTATGACCTAACATAAAAATGGTTATGACTTAACATAAAAATGGTTATGACTTAACATCTAATTACATTTGGCTTTATATAATTCCATCTGAAACTATCAAATCACATTTAGCTTTATATAATTCCATTTGATCATATCAAATTTCATTATTTCTTTATCATATTGGTTTTGGCTTTATCAAATTACATTTTATCTTAACAAATTGCATTTGGCTTTTTATAATTACATTTAACCTTATCAAATTACATTTGACTTAATATCAAATTACATTTGGCTTTATCAAATTACATTTGGTTTTATATAATTACATTTGACCTTATCAAATTACATTTGGCTTAATATCAAATTACATTTGGCTTTATCAAATTACACTTGACTTTATCAAATTACATTTGGCTTAATATAATTACATTTAACCTTATCAAATTACATTTGACTTTATCAAATTACATTTGACTTTATCAAATTACATTTGGCTTAATATCAAATTACATTTGGCTTTATCAAATTACATTTGGCATTATATACTTACATTTAACCTTATAAAAGTACATTTGACTTAATCAAATTACATTTGACTTTATCAAATTGCATTTGGCTTAATATCAAATTATATTTGTTTTAATATCAAATTGCTTTTGGCTTAATATTAAATTGCATTTGGTTTAATATCAAATTATATTTGTCTTAATATCAAATTGCATTTGGCTTAATATTAAATTACATTTGGCTTAATATCAAATTGCTTTTGGCTTTATATAATTACATTTGACCGTAACAAATTGCATTTGGCTTAATATCAAATTACATTTGTCTTAATATCAAATTTCTTTTGGATTTATATAATTACATTTGACCTTAACAAATTGCATTTGGCTTTATATCAAATTGTTTCTGGCTTTATATAATTACATTTGACCTTCAAATTACATTTGGCTTATTATCACACTCACCCTGAAGACAGAGTCACCTCGAATTTTGAACTGCGTTTACCTGTTTTCACAGTCACCCCAATATCAAGCAATCCATACAGTTTTATTCAAATCTGTGATATAAAAATGAATGTGGCATCGATTCTACCTGCCCAATATCAAGCAATCCATGCAGTTTTATTCAAATCTGTGATATAAAATTAATGTTAGTTTGTGGAAACAATTGTTTCTTTCTAGGATCACTGGATACCAACATCCATGTTGTTCTTTTATTAACTTGAATTTGGCTTTAAAACCTGGCAATGGTAAGTAATTGTAAATCTGAAGGTATAGAGTAGAAAAGAAAAACCAGATGGACAGATACATTATGCTGAGCAACTAAAAATCAAATAAAGATTTGTATTGATTGACACAATACAGCCTGTATTCAACTAAAAATCAAATGAGGATTTGTATTGATTGACACAATACAGCCTGTATTCAACTAAAAATCAAATAAAGATTTGTATTGATTGACACAATACAGCCTGTATTCAACTAAAAATCAAATGAAGATTTGTTTTGATTGACACAATACAGCCTGTATTCATACACTTCATTTCCTTTGGATCCTGTGTCAGATCCATCCTTTGTAACATCAGTCTTGTCATTATTCTTTGCTGTGTCTGCAAAAGCAAACAAGATGATAGTAGTCATGTATTTTATCTTCATGTTTTCAATTTACAAGTTATGGTCATGGTATAATACATCAAACACTGGAAATAAATTATTTAATTTACTAATTTTGCAATACAATCATTCATAGCAGTGTGTAGTTACTTATTTTGCAATACAATCATTCATAGCAGTGTGTAGTTACTTATTTTGCAATGCAATCATTCATAGCAGTATGGAATTACTTATTTTGCAATACAATCATTTATAGCAGTGTGTAGTTACTTATTTTGCAAAAAAAAATTATAGTCACTGTTGAGTTCTGCAGTTGGTCGCAAACAACAGTGTATTTATATAATAAAATCAATCTGTGCAGGATAACTGTAGATGTGTATGACAGATTTCTACTAACAGCTGAGGTCATCCAAGACATGCTGTATTGTATAACTATACATTCATGAAAGGTAGCATAACAAGGTTTTACAGATATGGTGGCCATACTGGCTGTCCAAACAGTGTCATTTTCATTTAACTAAATCATGGGTTTCATATTATAATTTCATGTCAATCCTCCAGGCAGGAAAAGTAATGGTGACAAATCTATAGACATCAAGGTAATGATAAATCTGTACTAACAGATGGGAAATATACATCAAAGTATGGATGACATATCTGTGCTAACAGATGACCAATTGAAATCAGAGTAAATCTGTGCTAACAATCAACCATCAGACATGGAACTAATGATGACAATTCCATGCTAACAGCCATATAAGAAACATCAAAGTTTTGATAAATATGTGCTAACAGACATCAAAGTAATGATGACAAATTTGTGCCAACAGATTTCCAATAGACATTAAAGTAATCATGATAAATCAATACTAACAGATGGCCAATATACATACATGTAATGATGACAGATCTGTGCTAACAAATGTCAAATAGGCTTCAAAGTAATAATAACAAATCTGTGCTAACAATTAACCATCAGACATGAAACTAATGATGACAAATCCATGCTAACAGCCAGATAAGAGACATCAAAGTTTTGATAAATCTGTGCTAACAGACATAAAAGTAATGATGATAAATCTGTGCCAACAGATTTCCAATAGACATCAAAGTAATGATAACAAATGTGTGCTAACAGATGTCCAATAGACATCAAACTAATGATTATATAAATATGTGCTAACAGATGGCCAATAAACATCAAAAGCCATCCCATAAACGTTTTGGGTCTATGATCAGTTAAAATAAAATCAACAAACTTAGAAAGTGGTGCCATATTTCAAGGTGTTCTTCAGCAATATCCACATCTTGGTTTAAATTATCATAAACTTTATCTTGTTAATTAGAAAGCACCTAAATATAAAGTCAAATTCACTTCTACAAATCACAATTTTCATAAGCTCAATGAATTACAAAAATGTAAAATGATAACTAACTAACCATTTTCTAACTAAGTCTAGTTAATATCAAACCTCCTTAAGATATACAGATACATTAGTGGTCAAATGTTCACAAATTTTCATTCAGAATCAATTAAGCAGTGGATGAATCAATGTAGTGAAATATGATGTAGGAAGTCTATTAGTAAAATACAATGTTATGAAGTCTTTTAGGAAAATATGATGTTATGAAGTCTTTTAGTAAAATATGATGTTATGAAGTCTTTTAGTAAAATATAAAGTTATGAAGTCTTTTAGTAAAATACAATGCTATGATGTCTTTTAGTAAAATACAATGTTATGAAGTGTTTTAGTAAAATATAATGTTAAGAAGTCTTTTAATAAAATATAATGTTATGAAGTGTTTTAGTAAAATACAATGCTATGAAGTCTTTTAGTAAAATACAACGTTATGAAGTCTTTTAGTAAAATACAATGCTATGAAGTCTTTTAGTAAAATACAATGTTATTAAGTCTTTTAGTAAGATATAATGTTATGAACTCTTTTAGTAAATTACGTGATGTTAAGAAGTCTTTTAGTAAAATATGATGCTAAGAAGTATTTTAGTAAAATACAATATTAAGAAGTCTTTTAGTAAAATACATATATCTAACAAGATGTAACAAAATGAAAACTCCATTTTGTTTCTTTGGAAATGTTTGTGCTAATTTCACTGAAGAAGTAAATGTAATGTGTTCTGGGTCAACAAGTGCACAAAACAGTTGTATTATCTCTAAGTTAACATTGATTTCCATAGAAAACGCATGTTGACTATTTAGTAATCAAAGTTAACATTGATTTCCAAAGAAAATGTATGTTGACTATTCAGTAATCAAATTTAACATTGATTTCCAAAGAAAATGTATGTTGACTATTCAGTAATCAAAGTTAGCATTGACTTTTGCAGAACATGAATGTTGACTATTCAGTAATCATAGTTAACATTGATTTCCACAGAAAATGCAAGCTGACTATTCAGTAATCATAGTTAACATTGATTTCCATAGAAAATGCATGCTGACTATTCAGCAATCATAGTTAACATTGATTTTCACAGAAAATGCATGTTGACTATTCATTAATCAAAGTTACAGTTGATTAAATAAAGGTTAGCAGTTTTAATATGTGTGATTGCAATGCAGTGACAAAACACATATTTTATCCAACAATGATAGCCACTAGTTGCATTGCTTTAATAAAGTCAACCAGTCCATGACTGTGGTCATAAATGGACAGTAGTCACCCAAATCAGGTTTCATTTTCTCACCATTATCACATGCCCTCTCCATTTAGAAACAACACTCTCTTAATTTCAATGAAAAGCAAGGGACCTCAATTACTCCAGGAACTGGATTGTTAACATTTTTACAGATCTGTATTTTTACGCAAATTTTCCACATACCAGTCCATGACTTACCAGTTGGTATTGGTGATAAAGTCTTTGCTGTCCAATCCGGGTTGATGGGTTTAAATGTAGTACTTAAGATGCTTCTTGTTGGTGGACTGAAGTACAATTTAAGGAAAAGTAAATTTGTGTTATTCTTCAAACATGATAAAGTAAGTCTTAACAATGTTGTTACACATGTAACAGAATATGAACTAAATGAATATAAATCTAAAGTAAGTCATTAACAATGTCTTAACACACTCAATAGAACATGATCTGAATGAACATCACTATAAAGTAAATCACCAACAATGTCTTAACACACTCAACAGAACATGCAATAGAATGAACATCACTATAAAGTAAATCAACAACAATGTCTTAACACACTCAACAGAAAATGATCTGAATGAACATCACTATAAAGTAAATCACCAACAAAGTCTTAACACACTCAATAGAACATGATCTGAATGAACATCAATATAAAGTAAATCACCAACAATGTCTTAAAACACTCAATAGAACATGATCTGAATGAACATCACTATAAAGTAAATCACCAACAAAGTCTTAACACACTCAATAGAACATGATCTGAATGGACATCACCATAAAGTAAATCACCACCAATGTCTTAACACACTCAATAGAACATGATCTGAATGAATATAAATCTAAATAATGTCATTAACAATGTCTTTACACTCAATAGAACATGATCTGAATGAACATCACTATAAAGTAAATCACCAACAATGTCTTAATACACTCAATAGAACATTATCTGAATGAACATCACTATAAAATAAATCACCAACAATGTCTTAACACACTCAATAGAACATGATCTGAATGAACATCACCATAAAGTAAATCACCAACAATGTCTTAACACACTCAATAGAACATGATCTGAATGAACATCACTATAAAGTAAATCACCAACAATGTCTCAACACACTCAATAGAACATGATCTGAATGAACATCACTATAAAGTCTTTAACAATGTCTTAACACACTCAATAGAACATGGTCTAAATGAACATCACTATAAAGTAAATCACCAACAATGTCTTAATACACTCAATAGAACATGATCTGAATGAACATCACTAAAAAGTAAATCACCAACAATGTCTTAACAAACTCAATAGAACATGATCTGAATGAACATCACTATAAAGTAAATCATCAACAATGTCTTAACACACTCAATAGAACATGATCTGAATGAACATCACTATAAAGTAAATCATCAACAATGTCTTAACACACTCAATAGAACATGATCTGAATGGACATCACTATAACGTAAATCATCAACAATGTCTTAACACACTCAATAGAACATGATCTGAATTAACATCACTATAAAGTAAATCATCAACAATGTCTTAACACACTCAATAGAACATGATCTGAATGAACATCACTATAAATTAAATCACCAACAATGTCTCAACACACTCAATAGAACATGATCTGAATGAACATCACTATAAAGTCTTTAACAATGTCTTAACACACTCAATAGATCATGGTCTAAATGAACATCACTATAAAGTAAATCACCAACAATGTCTTAATACACTCAATAGAACATGATCTGAATAAACATCACTATAAAGTAAATCACCAACAATGTCTTAACAAACTCAATAGAACATGATCTGAATGAACATCACTATAAAGTAAATCATCAACAATGTCTTAACACACTCAATAGAACATGATCTGAATGAACATCACTATAAAGTAAATCACCAGCAATGTCTTAACACACTCAATAGAACATGAACTGAATTAACATCACTATAAGGTAAATCATCAACAATGTCTTAACACACTCAATAGAACATGATCTGAATGAACATCACTATAAAGTAAATCACCAACAATGTCTTAACACACTCAATAGAACATGATCTGAATGAACATCACTATAAAGTCTTTAACATTGTCCTAACACACTCAATAGAACATGATCTGAATGAATATAAATCTAAAGTAAGTCATTAACAATGTCTTAACACACTCAATAGAACATGATCTGAATGAACATCACTATAAAGTAAATCACCAACAATGTCTTAACACACTCAATAGAACATGATCTGAATGAACATCACTATAAAGTCTTTAACAATGTCTTAACACACTCAGTAGAACATGATCTAAATGAACATCACTATAAAGTAAATCACCAACAATGTCTTAACACACTCAAAAGAACATGACCTGAATGAACATCACTATAAAGTAAATCTCCAACAATGTCTTAACACACTCAATAGAACATAATCTAAATGAACATCACTATAAAGTCTTTAACAATGTCTTAACACACTCAATAGAACATGGTCTAAATGAACATCACTATAAAGTAAATCACCAACAATGTCTTAATACACTCAATAGAACATGATCTAAATGAACATCACTATAAAGTCTTTAACAATGTCTTAACACACTCAAGAGAACATGGTCTAAATGAACATCACTATAAAGTAAATCACCAACAATGTCTTAACACACTCAATAGAACATGATCTGAATGAACATCACTATAAAGTAAATCACCAACAATGTCCTAGCACACTCAATAGAACATGATCTAAATGAACATCACTATAAAGTCTTTAACAATGTCTTAACACACTCAATAGAACATGGTCTAAATGAACATCACTATAAAGTAAATCACCAACAATGTCTTAATACACTCAATAGAACATGATCTAAATGAACATCACTATAAAGTCTTTAACAATATCTTAACACACTCAGTAGAACATAATCTAAATGAACATCACTATAAAGTCTTTAACAATATCTTAACACACTCAGTAGAACATGATCTAAATGAACATCACTATAAAGTCTTTAACAATGTCTTAACACACTCAGTAGAACATAATCTAAATGAACATCACTATAAAGTCTTTAACAATGTCTTAACACACTCAGTAGAACATAATCTAAATGAACATCACTATAAAGTCTTTAACAATATCTTAACACACTCAGTAGAACATAATCTAAATGAACATCACTATAAAGTCTTTAACAATATCTTAACACACTCAGTAGAACATAATCTAAATGAACATCACTATAAAGTCTTTAACAATGTCTTAACACACTCAGTAGAACATGATCTGAATGAACATCACTATAAAGTCTTTAACAATGTCTTAACACATTCAGTAGAACATAATCTAAATGAACATCACTATAAAGTCTTTAACAATGTCATAACACACTCAATAGAACATAATCTGAATGAACATCACTATAAAGTCTTTAACAATGTCATAACACACTCAATAGAACATAATCTAAATGAACATCACTATAAAGTAAATCACCAACAATGTCTTAACACATTCAGTAGAACATGATCTGAATGAACATCACTATAATGTCTTTAACAATATCTTAACACATTCAGTAGAACATAATCTAAATGAACATCACTATAAAGTCTTTAACAATATCTTAACACACTCAGTAGAACATAATCTAAATGAACATCACTATAAAGTCTTTAACAATGTCTTAACACACTCAGTAGAACATGATCTGAATGAACATCACTATAAAGTCTTTAACAATGTCTTAACACATTCAGTAGAACATAATCTAAATGAACATCACTATAAAGTCTTTAACAATATCTTAACACACTCAGTAGAACTTAATCTAAATGAACATCACTATAAAGTAAATCACCAACAATGTCTTAACACACTCAATAGAACATGATCTGAATGAACATCACTATAAAGTAAATCATCAACAATGTCTTAACACACTCAATAGAACATAATCTAAATGAACATCACTATAAAGTCTTTAACAATGTCTTAACACACTCAGTAGAACATGATCTAAATGAACATCACTATAAAGTAAATCACCAACAATGTCTTAACACACTCAATAGAACATGATCTGAATGAACATCACTATAAAGTCTTTAACAATGTCATAACACACTCAATAGAACATAATCTAAATGAACATCACTATAAAGTAAATCACCAACAATGTCTTAACACATTCAGTAGAACATGATCTGAACGAACATCACTATAATGTCTTTAACAATATCTTAACACATTCAGTAGAACATAATCTAAATGAACATCACTATAAAGTCTTTAACAATATCTTAACACACTCAGTAGAACATAATCTAAATGAACATCACTATAAAGTCTTTAACAATGTCTTAACACACTCAGTAGAACATAATCTAAATGAACATCACTATAAAGTCTTTAACAATGTCTTAACACACTCAGTAGAACATGATCTGAATGAACATCACTATAAAGTCTTTAACAATGTCTTAACACATTCAGTAGAACATAATCTAAATGAACATCACCATAAAGTCTTTAACAATATCTTAACACACTCAGTAGAACATAATCTAAATGAACATCACTATAAAGTCTTTAACAATGTCTTAACACACTCAGTAGAACATAATCTAAATGAACATCACTATAAAGTCTTTAACAATGTCTTAACACATTCAGTAGAACATAATCTAAATGAACATCACTATAAAGTCTTTAACAATGTCTTAACACACTCAGTAGAACATAATCTAAATGAACATCACTATAAAGTCTTTAACAATGTCTTAACACACTCAGTAGAACATAATCTAAATGAACATCACTATAAAGTCTTTAACAATGTCTTAACACACTCAATAGAACATAATCTGAATGAACATCACTATAAAGTCTTTAACAATGTCCTAACACACTCAGTAGAACATAATCTAAATGAACATCACTATAAAGTAAATCATCAACAATGTCTTAACACACTCAATAGAACATAATCTAAATGAACATCACTATAAAGTCTTTAACAATGTCCTAACACACTCAGTAGAACATAATCTAAATGAACATCACTAATAAGTCTTTAACAATGTCTTAACACACTCAGTAGAACATGATCTGAATGAACATCACTATAAAGTCTTTAACAATGTCTTAACACATTCAGTAGAACATAATCTAAATGAACATCACTATAATGTCTTTAACAATGTCTTAACACACTCAGTAGAACATAATCTAAATGAACATCACTATAAAGTCTTTAACAATGTCTTAACACACTCAGTAGAACATAATCTAAATGAACATCACTATAAAGTCTTTAACAATATCTTAACACACTCAGTAGAACATAATCTAAATGAACATCACTATAAAGTCTTTAACAATGTCTTAACACACTCAGTAGAACATAATCTAAATGAACATCACTATAAAGTCTTTAACAATGTCATAACACACTCAATAGAACATAATCTAAATGAACATCACTATAAAGTAAATCACCAACAATGTCTTAACACATTCAGTAGAACATGATCTGAATGAACATCACTATAATGTCTTTAACAATATCTTAACACATTCAGTAGAACATAATCTAAATGAACATCACTATAAAGTAAATCACCAACAATGTCTTAACACATTCAGTAGAACATGATCTGAATGAACATCACTATAATGTCTTTAACAATATCTTAACACATTCAGTAGAACATAATCTAAATGAACATCACTATAAAGTCTTTAACAATATCTTAACACACTCAGTAGAACATAATCTAAATGAACATCACTATAAAGTCTTTAACAATGTCCTAACACACTCAGTAGAACATAATCTAAATGAACATCACTATAAAGTCTTTAACAATATCTTAACACACTCAGTAGAACATAATCTAAATGAACATCACTATAAAATCTTTAACAATGTCTTAACACACTCAGTAGAACATAATCTAAATGAACATCACTATAAAGTCTTTAACAATGTCTTAACACACTCAGTAGAACATAATCTAAATGAACATCACTATAAAGTCTTTAACAATGTCTTAACACACTCAATAGAACATAATCTAAATGAACATCTCTATAAAGTAAATCACCAACAATGTCTTAACACACTCAATAGAACATGATCTGAATGAACATCACTTTAAAGTCTTTAACAATGTCTTAACACATTCAGTAGAACATGATCTGAATGAACATCACTATAATGTCTTTAACAATATCTTAACACACTCAGTAGAACATAATCTAAATGAACATCACTATAAAGTCTTTAACAATGTCTTAACACACTCAATAGAACATGATCTGAATGAACATCACTATAAAGTAAATCATCAACAATGTCTTAACACACTCAATAGAACATAATCTAAATGAACATCACTATAATGTCTTTAACAATGTCTTAACACACTCAATATAACATGATCTGAATGAACATCACTATAAAGTCTTTAACAATGTCTTAACACACTCAATAGAACATGATCTGAATGAACATCACTATAAAGTAAATCATCAACAATGTCTTAACACACTCAATAGAACATAATCTAAATGAACATCACTATAATGTCTTTAACAATGTCTTAACACACTCAATAGAACATGATCTAAATGAACATCACTATAAAGTCTTTAACAATGTCTTAACACACTCAATAAAATAGTAAAGGTTATTATTTGCATGAAATTAGAGACCATACAATTGTGTTGCTTATGAATCACTGTGGAGGCAGTGGAGTCCTTTTGGGAATTTTCAATATACAAGTGAAATCAGGGAAGAAGTTTATGTATCTTGCTCTCTCGGATCAGGTGTCCTTTACTTCAAGGTGTCTGCTTGACTGTACCAAATCCTTTGATCTTTGATAAATTTCTTCTCAATTACAACAGTAATTTAGGAGTACAACCATGAATGACATTAATATCACCACTAAGAAGCATATTACATGTAAGACAAAACTTTTAAGGTAACTTCACCTGGATTGGAATATGCTAGCAATATCTACATTATTAGAGTGGAACCTGTCTTGAAAGACCACCTCTTCTGCCAAAATATAATGGTCTCTCATGACAGGTGGTCTCTCATAACAAGTCATAACACTATATAATCAATAAATCTGTACATGGTGATCCTGGTCTCTCAAGACAGGTGGTCTTTCATAGCAGTGGTCTCTCAAGACAGGTTTTATTGTAACACGCCCTCCCATATGTATGAACCCCACCACTAATTTTAATTTATTAAAAAATGCACAAAACTTAATCATTTCATTTACTGATTTATAAGTTCTGAGCTGATTGTTGCCAAGAGGTCTCTGAAACTGTCAACTTATTGGCGTTTCTATGCAGATGGATGCTCCCGATGTAAATAAGCAAGCAAACTGCTTGTTGTCCATTTCTGGTTTCTAGATTAGTCTATTTTGGTAAAACCTGTATCATCTGTATTTACTATCTGCAATGTCTAGTTATAAATTTTTCCAAGCAAATTCAAGAAAACAACAAGAGGAGCTGTTGTATTGGGTTAAAAAAGAAATAACTCCAAAATTTTTAGAATTTATCAAAGAGAAACAACAATAAACTAACAGTGTTTGAGATGCCTTTGTGACAATCATTTTAGAACTTATAAATCAGTGAATGAAATGGCCAAGTTTTATGTATTTCCTTTTATACCCTTGATGCCTTTTGTTTTTAAAATCAGTAGAATCATACAAACAAACAGGATGGTGAGAGAATACAATAGTAGTGTGGTAACTTTATATTATGGTAATGTGCTTGTTATATCAAGGAGTAACTTTACTCATGTTAAGTGAACCCTTGTGGATGTGCAATGCATTCAGAAACGGTCTATCATATTAGTCTTGTCATTGGTTGACTTGAGGATATGCTATCATTTTAGACTTGTCATTGGTTGACTTGAGGATATGCTATCATATTAGTCTTGTCATTGGTTGACTTTACCTAGTTGGTAATGTGATAGTATTAGCTATGGGTAGCTTTTCATGGTTGCAATGTGGTAGTATTAGCTGGGGCTAACCATATTTGGATGGTAATGTGTTAGTGTTAACTAGGAGTACATTTACCTGGTTGGTAATTTTGTTGGAACAACTGGAAGAGCGCAAGAACAGTCTTGAAGAACCTTCCCCATACACTTGATGTTTTTTATATCAAGGCAGTTTGAAGGATCCAGTCCACATTTTCCAACCTCTAAACTGCAGATACAGACTGTCCAACAGTAACCATCATCACATTTCAAGACTTGCTTGATTTCTACAATAATAACAAAATGTTAATGGAAAACATGGAGTTCCAATTTTCTTAGGATAGCTGTTCCAGTCCTTAATTAACATCCTTATGCATTTAAAGTCAATCAATAAAATAAACAAGAAAATCATGAACATAGGACATGTGATTATGGTCAGCTATACAAAAAGATAAACCTTTTAATTTTTCAGCATAAAATTCTTTTTTTCTCAAATTCATAATTAAGAAAAAATGTACGATTTGTTTGTGATCATTTATTTTGTCTGGGGGAAAAGAGTGACGTTGCATCATACAAGTTCAGTTCAGAACAACAGGTCTTGGATATCAAATGTGCTGACAATAACATTTAAAGAGGAAAGTATATATTTGAATAAAATAATTCACTTGATATTTAATAAATGGGGTTGTCACAGCTTTGAGCTTACTTTGATGTTTTGTTATTCAAGTCTTTGACAGAAAATATTATCACACACAAACACTTTAAGTTGTCTCATTTGGGCACTGCATAGCAGTGTGGGAGCCCTATAGTAATTACAACTTCAAACACCAAATTTACTTATAAAATGCATTTTCTAAATATCCAAACAAAGAAAGCAAATTTTTAATAAATTATGTCTGTCCGAGAATACTTACCCAATCACATTACATTAGGAATATTAGCCTGCTACCTCCTGAATCCAAGCCTACTAAAAAAAAATTATTCTTTCCACATCTATATCATAGACAAAGGGCAATAACTCTTGCCCACTACCTCCCCTTGATACCACCAATTTATAGCAGCACGAGATACTGACCAGGATGCATGCATGGTGGGGTAGTTGGGAGGGTGTTGAAGTAATGTGATAAATATAATTTTCTTAAGAATTTGCCTTCCCCTTCGCTTACATTCTCCAATCACATTACATTAGGAATACTACTTACCCAATCACATTACATTAGTTATAATACTTACCCAATCAAATTTTACATCAGGAACAATACTTACCCAATCAAATTTTACATCAGGAATAATACTTACCCAATCACATTACATTAGGAATAATACTTACCCAATCACATTACATTAGGAATAATACTTACCCAATCACATTACATTAGGAATAATACTTACCCAATTACTTGACATTAGGAGAAAAAAATAATTGGAGGATGGCATGCTGAGCATATGACCCCTAATTGGAGTATCCTTTTGGGAAGAAAGGCTGATTTCCCCATGATAACAATAACCTGTTCTCCAACTACATTTGCAACACAGCCTGGGATAACTTGACCTTTGACCCTATCATAAGGTTAATAAGATGATTATTGCAATTTTCTTGCCTAAAAGATTTCACCAGCAAAGCTAACAAGCTTGTGTTGATTGCTCCAGATGGGTATGGTGGCCTTCTGTGCTGCTGCTACTGGACCTACCAGATTATAGAATAGCTCTGCAATGCCAAATCTCTAAAGTGGTGGGTCAGTAAAGTTAGCTCTGCCTGCCATCCAACTCTGATCCAGTGAGACATCAGAGCAAACAAAGCACCTGACCCTAATCAGTCCCAAAGAAGGAATAAATAAAATTTGCATATGCCATGTCTCAGTGTGCATTTAGATAGTGCTTGAGAGGAGTGCAAATAGGATCATGCATGGTTGCTGTTCTTGACATGGCTATGGAAGTGTATGAGCAAGTGACAAATGATTGTCCACCAATAGATGTTACCCAATTTCCAATTTTGTGCCACAAAGCAAAATGGTGTCATGATAACCACTGAACCTTCCGATCTGAGCTGATGGGAATTCTGATCAACAAAAAAGGGGCATGCAGTGCTTACGCTAGGAATGTAGTAGCTAAAGCTATCAGGAAAAATGATCAATATGATAGTGATTTTAATAAGTTCAAATGGATTCTTATCGAGCCATGTTAAAACCCAGAATTGGATCCAATTGGAGACAAAATGAGTGACATTAGTCAAATGAGACCAATATTGTCTAAAAGATCTAATAAGTCTCTATCCTGCTCACAAACATATTTGTCATAATGCCAGAATGTATCCAAGATCATGGATCAATAACCTTTTGCAGCAATTGGGGCTAACTGTTTCTCATCAAACAGTCAAAGACAAGTTGATAGCAATTGGGGCTAACTGTTTCTCATCAAACAGCCTGAGAAAAGTTGATAGCAACTGGGGCTAACTATTTCTCGTCAAACAGCCTGAGAAAAGTTGATAGCAATTGGGGCTAACTGTTTCTCATCAAACAGCCAGAGAAAAGTTGATAGTAAGTGGGGCTAACTGTTTCTCATCAAACAGCCAGAGAAAAGTTGATAGCAACTGGGGCTAACTATTTCTCATCAAACAGCCAGAGAAAAGTTGATAGCAATTGGGGCTAACTGTTTCTTGTCAAACAGCCAGAGAAACATTGACCAGTTCATGGATATAGGTATGCAGAGGGACAATGTAGTTGGTATGGCAACAGTTCTTTGAAGTACACTACATTCCTGCCTGAGTCTTCAAAGTGGCGGGTCTGCTTACTCTACAGATTCTCACCACAACAAAAGGATTGGATTGTTTGACTTGCAAGACTTCTAGTAAAAGTAGAACATGAGGATGGTCCAGGCAGGGAAGGACTAACCATGATAGTGGTGGCTGGAGAAGATTTGGGTTGGCCAGAATCTTCCTGGGTATACTATTGCTAAAAAGAGTAGATCAGTGACCCAGGGCTCCTCTCATCAGAGTCCTATTGCCATTCTGACCCTGTAACTTCTGGGCTATCAGCAATGCAGAAGGGGAGGCAAAGGCTCACAACCCCTCCCAAAGGAATAACAGTGCATACACCATGCTTTATTGAGTCTGGAACTAAACTAATGAAGGTGGGTAGCTTTTGAACCAACCTTGTCACCTAGATTTTGATCACTGGTTGCCCTCAAATGTGAAAATCCAAAGGAAGACCGACTGATGCAGGGACCATTCAGTGTGAAGAACACGAACACCTATGGATTGATTTCCTGGCCATGACACTGATGCTGCTTGAAATGTGTCTGATTTGTATGTTGATATGGAGACTGTTGCACCCACGTAGAAAATGCCAAATCAGAACATACAGGTCAATTTATTTTGGTGCTACTATATTTGAGGGGATCAGTCATCACCACAGAATATTCCGACCTAATGAAGACTGTTATTGACTTTGAGGCAATCTTTTCGGAAATAAAGGTATTGATGACAGCTTCTATTTCTAGGATGTTGATGTGTAGAGCCCATTCTCCTGGCTCCCATGTGTCACTGACAGTAGTGAAGGTCAGCAAACGTTGAGTAACAACCCACCCCCCCGCCCACTGTGCACACTGCTGGCAGTACCTACCATTAGTTCTACCTGAGGCTTCTTCAGCAGGATTCCAATGTTCAGGTGACATTGCTCCACTAACATTGGGATCATATAAACTCTGGTGTGATCATGAATGTTTGATTAAAAGGCGAAAAAAAGAAACACCATTGTCCTGACAAGACCTGCTGCAGAGATGGCCAAGCTGGATCAAGCCCAATGCCATGTAAAAAAGCAGAGTTGCAAGAACTCTCCCGCTGAAATTCTAGTTTGATGGAAAAAGACTTGAGTTCAATGATTCTGGTCATACAAACACCACAGGAGTTGCACCAGGTTTTGTTTGGTTATGAACATCATACCCAGAATGACGAAATTCTGCAATTGATGGGGGTCCAATTTTCCAAGTTGGTTAAAAGGCCTTGATGATTTAGAAGAGAAGAAAGATTGTTGGAGCAGGATAGAACTAAAATGTGTTTCTGTAGGTTACCACCCAAGAATATGAAGACAATGCAATCCTTAGTGAGTGAAAGCTCAGGGGCTGATGTTGAGGCCAAAGAGAAGAACAGTGAAATGATAAACAGTGTGGCAGTAAGCAAACAGGAGATACTTACTAGTGATAGGGACCAGAAGGTATTTATATGTTGAATCAAGACTCATGGCATACTCGCTGATTGACCTCACTGTCTCCATCATGAATTGGGCTAGTCAATGGGCCCCAAGCAGCTGTTGAGTAAAATTCTGGGGATTATGCCCTTTTTGGTTTTTCTTATGAGTGACCTGTTTTAGAAAGGCATCCTGATTTGACAGTGTATTCATGAAGAGAGGAGACAGGAATGTTGATGAACGAAAGCCAAAGTCCCTATGAATGAACCGAATTACTCCCTCCCCATTTGAAGGACTAGGAAGGTCAAAATTGGGTTCGTACCATCACTGTATGATTGCATCCTAGGGATTAATGTTAGTCCACAACTGACTGGAGATTCCCCATCTTGAGGCTGCTGAAAATCCCTTCATAATGATTGGAACTGAGTGGTCAAAATGCCAGAATGGGTTAAGTAGAAAGGTGGAGGAGCAGTTCCTGAGAAGACTGCTTCCTTTATTCTTCCTCCAAAGTAATAGTGACCCAAACAAGGTCATAAGGTCAGGGAGGGTATGATAAGGTCGGAGTGATGTGGATCATACACATGCAATATCTTGTATCAAGAGTAGACTGGCCTAACCCGTCAAAGAGTTGGCTATGGACATCGCCCCTAACAATCCTGGCTGTAGCATCACAGGCATGGCTGTTGCTGGGTAACTTGCTCTGATGGGCATGATACAGAGTTATCTGCCTTAAAATACAGACAAGCATACATATGAACTGCTACTATATTCTTTTCAAGTGTCTGGAAAATGGTTCTGAAAGTGTCTGTCACCTTAAATCTGTTTCTCCTCAACAAGATCTACCGATTCTTTAGAGCAGAGGTAAAGGTGAAGACATTCTAAAGTAGCCAACACCAGAGAAAAATAGATTGTCTTGATGGTGACTTGAAAGCCAACTTCAGTAAATTCCTTGCTTGATTTAAAGGAGTTCAACTGCACACAGTGTGTGTCACGGCCTAACTGAGTCTAATTGCAGTGCTAGAGAAGGCATACCAAGTGTTAGGAAGACTCAATTCCATCCTCAGTAAGACTTCACTAGCTCAAACTTGTTGACAAGCAGTGAACATATAGAAGTCTAGCACTGCCAGATGGTATGCCTGACAAATGGTTGACCTGGAAGCTGGAGACATAGAAAACGGTCTGGATATCACTGGTACAGTTCGCTCAAAAGGCCTGGCTGGACAGACAGATTTCTCACTGATATCTTTAGCATAGAAAGGGGATGTCACAGACATGGTGCATTTACATTAATTCAGTGACTGCGTGATTCTTAAGCAATAAGCTGTTCATATTTATAGTTACAGTGGCACAGATGGGGGTGAGTGTTAGTGGGGTGGAGTGTTTACAGTTTTAGCCATGGGGGTTGGCTTGACTATACCATGTGTAAGGATCTTAATTTTTGCTGCATGAATATAACAAATATTATGGTTGTAAATTTAAATTCTGATTTTGCTCATCATATGACTTTTCAAGGTCTGGATAAATTGATCCTTCTCATAATTCCTATGACCTGAATAAGCTGACCTAATCTCATTGGATGATTTTTCAAGTCCTAAATTAATTGAAATTTCTCATCTTGTGATTTATCAAGGCCTGGATAAAGTGACCTAATCTCTTTATTAATGCCTGATTGAGTTGAATTTTCTCATCTTTATCAAGGCCTGATTGAGTTGAATTTTCTCATCTTTATCAAGGCCTGACTGAGTTGAATTTTCTCATCTTTATCAAGGCCTGATTGAGTTGAATTTTCTCATCTTTATCAAGGCCTGATTGAGTTGAATTTTCTCATCTTTATCAAGGCCTGATTGAGTTTAATTTTCTCATCTTTATGAAGGCCTGATTGAGTTGAATTTTCTAATCTTTATCAAGGCCTGATTGAGTTGAATTTTCTCATCTTTATCAAGGCCTGATTGAGTTTAATTTTCTAATCTTTATCAAGGCCTGATTGAGTTGAATTTTCTTATCCTTATCAAGGCCTGATTGAAATGAATTTTCTCATCTTTATCAAGGACTGGATAAGTTGAATTTTCTCATCTTTATCAAGGCCTGGATGAGTTGAATTTTCTCATCTTATCAAGGCCTGATTGAGTTGAATTGTCTCATCTTTATCAAGGCCTGATTGAGTTGAATTTTCTCATCTTTAACAAGGCCTGGATAAGTTGAATTTTCTCAGCTTTATCAAGGCCTGGATGAGTTGAATTTTCTCATCTTTATCAAGGCCTGATTGAGTTGAATTTTCTCACCTTTAACAAGGCCTGGATAAGTTGAATTTTCTCATCTTTATCAAGGCCTGATTGAGTTGAATTTTCTCACCTTTAACAAGACCTGGATAAGTTGAATTTTCTCATCTTTATCAAGGCCTGGATGAGTTGAATTTTCTAATCTTTATCAAGGCCTGATTGAGTTGAATTTTCTCATCTTTATCAAGGCCTGATTGAGTTGAATTTTCTCATCTTTATCAAGGCCTGATTGAGTTTAATTTTCTAATCTTTATCAAGACCTGGATGAGTTGAATTTTCTCATCTTTATCAAGGCCTGATTGAGTTTAATTTTCTCATCTTTATCAAGGCCTGATTGAGTTTAATTTTCTCATCTTTATCAAGGCCTGATTGAGTTTAATTTTCTAATCTTTATCAAGGCCTGATTGAGTTGAATTTTCTCATCTTTATCAAGGCCTGGATGAGTTGAATTTTCTCATCTTTATCAAGGCCTGATTGAGTTCAATTTTGTAATCTTTATCAAGGCCTGATTGAGTTCAATTTTCTAATCTTTATCAAGGCCTGATTGAGATGAATTTTCCCATCTTTATCAAGGCGTGATTGAGTTGAATTTTCTAATCTTGTGATTTATCAAGGACTGGGTGAGTATGATACTTACTTTCCTCTGTACACTCAGGTTCAGCTAAGCAATGTGGTGAATTGCTAGAGTTTGTTTGGTCTGGCTGATGGTAACCAACTGGACACTTCCTTACGCTGTCCTCTGCTTCATTCTCTGTGCATGGTACAGCTTCATAACCTAGTCAGCAAGGAATAAAATAATATTAATAAACATATAAAAGAACAATAATTCCACAGAGATTAAGAAGCCATGCCTTTGATCATTCTAAAGTGATTCATTGCCTATCCAATCCCATCATTCCCTATATTATCCCATCATACCCAACACAAGATTTCAAATTGTGATTCTAAATTGTTTAGCTTTATATACAATCAATCACTAATGATTGATATTGGTATCTTTGCTTGAGAAAGTAAACACATGTATCCACATTACCTCAATTTGTCTCACCCCTTTAATCTGTCAGTAGGTCTAAGGATAGTTCTAAGGGCCTGTAATCTGTACCCATGTGGGAAAGGATAGTTCCAAGGGCCTGTAATCTGTACCCATGTGGGAAAGGATAGTTCCAAGGGCCTGTAATCTGTACCCCTGTGGGAAAGGATAGTTCCAAGGGCCTGTAATCTGTACCCATGTGGGAAAGGATAGTTCCAAGGGCCTGTAATCTGTACTCATGTGGGTAAGGATAGTTATAAGGGCCTGTAATCTGTACCCCTGTGGGAAAGGATAGTTCCAAGGGCCTGTAATCTATACCCATGTGGGCAAGGATAGTTTCAAGGGCCTGTAATCTGTACCCAAGTGTGTAAGGATAGTTCCAAGGGCCTGTAATCTGTACCCAAGTGTGTAAGGATAGTTCCAAGGGCCTGTAATCTGTACCCATGTGGGTAAGGATAGTTTCAAGGGCCTGTAATCTGTACCCATGTGGGTAAGGATAGTTTCAAAGGCCTGTAACCTGTACCCCTGTGGGTAAGGATAGTTCTAAGGGCCTGTAATCTGTACCCCTGTGGGTAAGGATAGTTCCAAAGGCCTGTAATCTGTACCCATGTGGGTAAGGATAGTTCCAAAAGAGCAAATACTGGTTTTAAGTCTGAAACATACATATAAACATAGCTATTGGACTGGGATATTGTTGTTGTTCAAATCTCTATATATATTCAATGTGAAATTCTCACCAACCACAATAAAAGGACTTTAATTATATTAACCTACCAAAGACCAATTCATTTTCTCTTACAAATAGGTTGACAAGTATGCATAAATGAGTAGTATCACCCATTATAAAGGTCACGAAATGTATGACTCACTATAACCCTTCCCCCCATTATAACAGTCTTATAAAATGCAAGGATCCACTTAAATTTGTCAAATTTTGCTTTATCATTTTTACTTGCTTTACTGCATTGCTTTGTTTGGTTCTTGACACATAAAAAGTAATAATAAGAAAAAGAATATAAAATCAGAATTGATTAGATCATAAATAATTAATATGTTTCTTTGCATAACAACATGCAAAGTTGTGAAAAGTTATATCCCTTGCCCTTGCCACTGAGACTGTCTGTGATAAACCTTTGCACAGCATTATGAGTTTAGGGTGTTTTGGGGCAACACATGATAGGAACATAAATTATTTTCATGGTTCTTTCTGCAAGAATGTCAAGAACCTTGATATATATTGGTATGCACATGCATCTCCTGTCTGCATGGATTCGAGTCTAACATTCGGCTAATGTGGATATGTGAGAAAGCTTGCCAGTAACTTCTCGTGGGTTGGTGGTTCTTTCCGGGGTTTTCCTGAGTTCTTCCTCCACCATTAATACTGGCCACCATGTATAGACCATCATGTGCTGAAAAATAGCATTAAGCCCTACAAAAACAACAACATGCAGCTCAATTTGATTAAATTGTTAAAATTAGGCAGTTAAGTGATATATCTTTTACCATTATAATGAATTGCAAAAAAAAATTAAAACAACAGTTGTTATTATTTTCAGTTTCACTAACAAGATTCTATTATTTGTATTCAATTAAGATTTGACTAGTCTACATTCACCTGGATAGTAAAGATATTTGACAATGTGTTGACATTAAAGTACAGCTTCAATCAGATTTCTAGATATTACATATTAATCTCTATGTATTACACACTTAATTTCTATGTATTACACACTTAATCTCTATGTATTACACACTTAATCTCTATGTATTACATATTAATCTCTAGGCATTACACATTAATCTCTATGTATCATGTATTAATCTCTATGTATTACACACTTAATCTCTATGTATTACACACTTAATCTCTATGTATTACATATTAATCTCTAGGCATTACACATTAATCTCTATGTATTATATATTAATCTCTATGTATTACACACTTAATCTCTATGTATTACACACTTAATCTCTATGTATTACATATTAATCTCTAGGCATTACACATTAATCTCTATGTATTACACACTTAATCTCTATGTATTACATATTAATCTCTAGGCATTACACATTAATCTTTATGTATTACACACTTAATCTCTATGTATTACATATTAATCTCTAGGTATTACACATTAATCTCTATGTATTACATATTAATCTCTAGGCATTACACATTAATCTCTATGTATTACACACTTAATGTCTATGTATTACATATTAATCTCTATGCATTACATATCAATCTATGTATTACACAATTAATCTCTATGCATTACACATTAATCTCTAGGTATTACATATTAATGAAATGTGTGATGTGATGGGACAATGGTTCATATAATCTATTTTAAATTTCCATTAAAATTAACCCATAATCAAAATAGCAATTGACTGCTTATTCAAAGATATTAATTTTCCATTAAAAATAACCCATAATCAAAATAGCAATTGACTACTTATTCAATGATATTAATTTTCCATTAAAAATAACCCATCACCAAAATAGCAATTGACTACTTATTCAAAGATATTTTTTTTCCATTAGAAATACCCCATCACCAAAATAGCAATTGACTACTTATTCAAAGATATTTTTTTCCATTAGAAATACCCCATCACCAAAATAGCAATTAACTGCTTATTCAAAGATATTAATTTTCCATTAAAAATAACCCATAATCAAAATAGCAATTGACTGCTTATTCAATGATATTAATTTTCCATTAAAAATAACCCATCACCAAAATAGCAATTGACTACTTATTCAAAGATATTTTTTTCCATTAGAAATACCCCATCACCAAAATAGCAATTGACTGCTTATTCAAAGATATTATTTTTCTAACCCATCATCAAAACAGCAATTGACTGCTTATTCAATGATATTATTCTTCCATTAGAATTAACCCTTCCTCGTGTTAAAATGCAAATTACATTGATGTATGTCCAGTTGTATGTTTTGGTACCTTACCATGCTAAAACTGATTTCCAAAGTTGAAAAGTGATGTCTGCAAAGAAGGATAATGTACTGTAGTGTTAGTATATGAAACTATTTTTAAAATAGTAATACTTACCTGCTATCTCAGTCCTCCTCCTGCAGTTTTTATTCAAAATCTCCAATTACTAACTACTAATGAAAGTATCCTATTATAAATAAGTAACAAATAGGTGGGCTTTTCACCTTGGACTGGGGACTATGCTTTTAAAAAGATATAACTTGACATAATAACAGCAAGTAATGTATTAATTGGCTTTTGTTTGTTTGTTTGTTTTTATGGTTTAACGTCATTTTTAAGCACAATATAGGCTATACATGGCGGCCAGTATTAATGGTGGAGAAAGAACCCGGAAAACCCTAGGAAAGAACCACCGACCCACGAGAAGCTACTGGCAAGCTTTCTCACATAACTACATTAGCCGAATCTTAGACTCGAACCCACGCAGACAGAGGTGAGATGGCAGTGATCCGGAACGGAAAGCGCTTTAGACCACTCGGCCACTCGGGGCCCCCTTAACTGGCTTTTAAAGACAGTATTATTTTTCTCTGTGTCACAATTATTTAAGCATAATTGATATTACTATGTCAGTGTTTTGTTCAAAATTTAAGACAGCAAAATTAAAAACAGTTCATTATATTCTGGATAAATTAAAAACAGTTCATTATATTCTGGATAAATTGTTCAAAACATTATGAGATAGCATCCCATGAAGAAATAATACAAGTTTCAATTACCTCGTTTAACAAGGACTTCTCTGCAGTATAGAAAACTGTTTGTTTCTGCATCCCAATGTTGATATAAACCATTGCTGTACAATGGAAAGGAAACCATGGACTTGATAAACACTGGGAAAATAAGGCATAATACCTGGAAAAGAAAGAATAAGTTGTATATGCATGATGATGATTTGATTAAATAGGGTTACTGCTACTACATACACTTATATGAGTCATGGATGACGAGTTCCTGTCCTCCCAATTCTAGATTTAATAGAATAACTTTCCTCAGGGATCAGAGTTCAATTAAATTTTGTGCAAAACTTTATATATATATATTACCTTACATAAGTTTAATGTACAGCTTTCCATATCACTAGGCTAAATTCTTTTGGAAGCACACTTGATTTCACCTTTTTCCATGAAGCCATTTTTCCCTGTAAGATTCTGCAAATTGTGTCACTGACAGTCTACCATACTTGTGTCCTTTTACTGCTTACTATATGTGGACTCCCATATGCCAAACTGGGATATAACATGTAAATATTTCCTTTCATTAAACTTGTGTTAACTTCTTATATGTGGACTTGCATATGCCAAACTGGGATATGTTGTTGTTGTAGTGTTTAACGCCATTTTTCAGCACAAGATAGGCTATACATGGCAGCCAGTATTAATAGTGGAGGAAGAACCTGGGAAAACTCTGGAAAGAACCACTGACACGCAAGAAGCTACTGGCAAGCTTTCTCATGTACCCACATTGGCTGAATCCGAGACTTGAACCCATGCAAATAGAGGTGAGATGGCAGTGATCCATAACGATGAGCGCTTTAGACCACTTAGCAACTCTGGGCCCCCCAAAATGGGATATAAAATCTAAATATTTCCTTTGATTAAACTTGTGTTAACTGCTTACTGTATGTTGACTCCCATAAGCCAAACTGGGATATAATATCTAAATATTTCCTTTCATTAAACTTGTGTTAAGTGATCCAAGGCTTTAGAAAAAGCAAATTTATGTGATTAAAAACACAAAAATGGTTAATTTTATGACTCACATCATGCTACATGTAAATCTTGCTGGTAAACCAGTAAATGAGTCAACTTATGACCTACATATGGATGAGTATGGTATTTCAAACACTTTTTATTACATGCTGAGTCAACTTATGACCTACATATTGATGAGTATGGTATTTCAAACACTTTTTATTACATGCTGCTTATTAAGCAATTTCTAAGATGAAACATGGTCATAGTTCCATGAATAATGAAAACACCATGTACAATAGGCCTGATGTCCACATGTATAGATGTACAATAAGCCTGATGTCCACATGTATAGATGTACAATAAGCCTGATGTCCACATGTATAGATGTACAATAGACCTGATGTCCACATGTATAGATGTACAATAAGCCTGATGTCCACATGTATAGATGTACAATAAGCCTGATGTCCACATGTATAGATGTACAATAAGCCTGATGTCCACATGTATAGATGTACAATAAGCCTGATGTCCACATGTATAGATGTACAATAAGCCTGATGTCCACATGTATAGATGTACTAATAGGCCTGATGTCCACATGTATAGATGTACAATAAGCCTGATGTCCACATGTATAGATGTACAATAAGCCTGATGTCCACATGTATAGATGTACAATAGACCTGATGTCCACATGTATAGATGTACAATAAGCCTGATGACCACATGTATAGATGTACAATAGACCTGATGTCCACATGTATAGATGTACAATAAGCATGATGTCCACATGTATAGATGTACAATAAGCCTGATGTCCACATGTATAGATGTACAATAAGCCTGATGTCCACATGTATAGATGTACAATAAGCCTGATGTCCACATGTATAGATGTACTAATAGGCCTGATGTCCACATGTATAGATGTACTAATAGGCCTGATGTCCACATGTATAGATGTACAATAAGCCTGATGTCCACATGTGTAGATGTACAATAAGCCTGATGTCCACATGTGTAGATGTACAATAAGCCTGATGTCCACATGTATAGATGTACAATAGACCTGATGTCCACATGTATAGATGTACAATAAGCCTGATATCCACATGTATAGATGTACAATAGACCTGATGTCCACATGTGTAGATGTACAATAAGCCTGATGTCCACATGTATAGATGTACAATAAGCCTGATGTCCACATGTATAGATGTACAATAGGCCTGATGTCCACATGTATAGATGTACAATAGGCCTGATGTCCACATGTATAGATGTACAATAAGCCTGATGTCCACATGTATAGATGTACAATAGGCCTGATGTCCACATGTATAGATGTACAATAAGCCTGATGTCCACATGTATAGATGTACAATAAGCCTGATGTCCACATGTATAGATGTACAATAGGCCTGATGTCCACATGTATAGATGTACAATAAGCCTGATGTCCACATGTATAGATGTACAATAAGCCTGATGTCCACATGTATAGATGTACAATAAGCCTGATGTCCACATGTATAGATGTACAATAGGCCTGATGTCCACATGTATAGATGTACAATAAGCCTGATGTCCACATGTATAGATGTACAATAGACCTGATGTCCACATGTATAGATGTACAATAGGCCTGATGTCCACATGTATAGATGTACAATAAGCCTGATGTCCACATGTATAGATGTACAATAAGCCTGATGTCCACATGTATAGATGTACAATAAGCCTGATGTCCACATGTATAGATGTACAATAAGCCTGATGTCCACATGTATAGATGTACAATAAGCCTGATGTCCACATGTATAGATGTACAAAAAGCCTGATGTCCACATGTATAGATGTACAATAAGCCTGATGTCCACATGTATAGATGTACAATAAGCCTGATGTCCACATGTGTAGATGTACAATAAGCCTGATGTCCACATGTATAGATGTACAATAAGCCTGATGTCCACATATGTAGATGTACAATAAGCCTGATGTCCACATGTATAGATGTACAATAAGCCTGATGTCCACATGTATAGATGTACAATAAGCCTGATGTCCACATGTATAGATGTACAATAAGCCTGATGTCCACATGTATAGATGTACAATAGGCCTGATGTCCACATGTATAGATGTACAATAAGCCTGATGTCCACATGTATAGATGTACAATAGGCCTGATGTCCACATGTATAGATGTACAATAGGCCTGATGTCCACATGTATAGATGTACAATAAGCCTGATGTCCACATGTATAGATGTACAATAAGCCTGATGTCCACATGTATAGATGTACAATAAGCCTGATGTCCACATGTATAGATGTACAATAAGCCTGATGTCCACATGTATAGATGTACAATAAGCCTGATGTCCACATGTATAGATGTACAATAGGCCTGATGTCCACATGTATAGATGTACAATAAGCCTGATGTCCACATGTATAGATGTACAATAAGCCTGATGTCCACATGTATAGATGTACAATAAGCCTGATGTCCACATGTATAGATGTACAATAGACCTGATGTCCACATGTATAGATGTACAATAAGCCTGATGTCCACATGTGTAGATGTACAATAGGCCTGATGTCCACATGCTTTGTGATGTACAATAGGCCTGATGTCTAAATGCTTATAGATGTACAATAGGCCTGATGTCTACATGCTTATAGATGTACAATAAGCCTGATGTTGACATGCTTATAGATAGATGTACAATAGGCCTGATGTCTACATGCTTATAGATGTAAAACAGACCTGATATACACAGGCTTTGGGATGTACAATAGGCCTGATGTCCATGTGCTTTGTGATGTACAATAGGCCCAGTGTCCACAGGTCTTGAGAATACAATATAATTTATGTCTACATACTTATAGATGTACAATATACCTGATGTATACATGTTTACAGATGTACAATAGGCCCTATGTCCACATGTTTACAGATGTACAATGGACCTGATGTACGTTCACTCCTGGATGTAGCAGGATGGAACTATTGGTGTTAAAAGTCCTGGAGGATCAGGTCTTAGCATGGCGAATTCACATCCAAAAGGGTATAGATATCTGATATTGGATCAGCGAGTGTCAATTATCTTGGTTGTGTGTTTGGGCAAGACACTTTAACCCGAAAGCTCCAACACTAAATAATTTATTTGTGTTGTTGTGCCACAAAAAAAAAACAACCAAAAGCAGTCCCAACTGGTAAAAAGCAGTCCCATCTGGTGAAATTCTGTTGAGATGTGTATTCTCTGTCTGGAAATTGGGATTCTAATAGGAAAATTGGTCCCCTGATGAGATTAATGTTGGTTCATCAAAAGGGCATACAATCATTATATTCAAAGAAAAAAATAAAACTTGTGTTTATATGAAATGTTATTTGCTATTTTTTTTTTCTCAACCAAAGTTTCACTTTGTATTCTTCATGTTTTGAATATACATTTCCATATTTCTGAGTAATTTTCTTTCTTGCAAAGCTTTTATTTTACAACTTTTATGGACAAGTCAAGTACATCCACTGGACTGAGTTTCATAAAACTGTGGGTCCAAAAGTATCACAGTCCTAAACTTGATGGGTTCATCGGAATGTCCAGGATGCACTGGAAGCAATGAGAGCTATGCTTATTTCTCCATTATTCTGGCTTGAACTCATGGGGAAAATCCAAATAGAATACTTTTTTTTTTTAGAAATTGTTTTACTTGTGAAAAATCTCACCTGTAATGCTACTTTGTTCCTCATCTATTGGTTTGAGATTTACCATATTGGAGTGCTGTACTGGTAGACTTTACTTAAAAGACATGCAAGACAATATTAACCATTTTGATAAATAAATTAAAAATATTCAAAGCAGAAATGCAACTGTAAAATGAAATATTGAAAGGACTGGGATATGTGTCAAATACAAACATGCATGCCTTGTTGCTAATGTAATATGGATAATCACCAAGGCAGCAAGTGTTGGTCTTGGCGCAGCTGAAATCACATCCACAACAAACATTATAGGTGTATCAATAACTGGTGTCATAGGTGTATCAATAACTGGTTTTATAGGTGTATCAGTAACTGGTATTATAGGTGTATCAGTAAATGGTGTTATACGAGTATCAATAACTGGTGTTATATAGGTGGTGCTGGTAAAATAAATTTAATATGATTACAAGCTCAAATAGTCTCAATACCAACAACAATTACACAAACAGAAAGAACAAAAGAAATTTTGGCAATTTCAACTCCAAATGGACTTTAAATATATATATATATGAAATTGGTACCATCTGGAATAGTAAATTTGAACATGATGACATTTAGTCTAAATAATTGTGATGCATACATTGATGATGTTGTCATCTATTACACCTATAAGGATCACTGGAAACCATTCAGAAATTCTTTGATCAACTCAATAAATTTTGACCATTCATTTAGGTAAACACGAGTCAGAAATCAAAGTTCCATTGTCTGAGAAAATGATCTAAGGCTTTTGACAAGTTAAAGGCCATATTTAAAATTTTAAAAGATGGAACCTTTATTTCAGCTCCAGATTTTGATCAGTAATTTAAAATGTATGTTCTTGAAAGGAGTTTGAGGTTGGGGTTGGTGGCATATTGATTCAAGAAGACAACAATAGTGGGTATTATCCAATTTTCTAAAAGAAACTTTAAAGAGGCACCAAAGAAATTATTCCATAATCAAGAAGGAATGTTTGTCTTTGATGACGACTCAGCAATACTTTGAAGTGTGTATTAGTTCAACTCCTCCTATGATTTATTGCATTCATTGAATGCCCCGTTACTGTCATTAGAAAAATGAAAAAGAAAAATCAGAGATTGTTGAGGTAGAGTTTGATCAATCATATTTAGTATTTATATTCATTGGAAACTTTCCTATGTAATTTTAGTCATATGCATGCTTGACTATTATGTATCAAAGAGAGCTTTATTGAATAAATCCGTAATTTTCTTTATGATGGGAAATGTTATATATACCTATTTTTTGTATAGTTTTTCCCATTGTTGTAAATTGTTTGGTTCATTTTGAAACCAACTTATTATATAGCTAACATTTGTCCATGGGTGTTGTCTAAATCTTATGATCATAGGTATGAACCTGTTTACTTGAATCTGAGTTCAGGACACTGATGTTACTATTGGGAATTCGTGGCATACCTAATGCTTGTCATGTTCTTTACCAAAATTTACATGTGTGTATTTGATTTACATTTGTAAAGCTGCTTTAAAAAAATTTCAGTCATACCACTAAAACATTTGCAGTGTGCCAGATTATAGTGATGTCTAATGCTGGGACATCATGCCGCAGACATGCAGCATCATGTCCCATCCATTCACATTATCCTGACACCCGTCAAAGCAGTCCTAACAGTAAACTCTTACCACCGAGCACGTAGCAAAGCAGTCCTAACAGTAAACTCTTAACACCAAGCACATAGCAAAGCAGTCCTAACAGTAAACTCTTAACACCAAGCACATAGTAAACCAGTCCTAACAGTAAACTCTTAACACCGAGCACATAGCAAACCAGTCCTAACAGTAAACTCTTACCACCGAGCACATAGCAAAGCAGTCCTAACAGTAAACTCTTACCACCGAGCACATAGCAAAGCAGTCCTAACAGTAAACTCTTAACACTGAGCACATAGCAAAGCAGTCCTAACAGTAAACTCTTACCACCGAGCACATAGCAAAGCAGTCCTAACAGTAAACTCTTACCACCGAGCACATAGCAAAGCAGTCCTAACAGTAAACTCTTAACACTGAGCACATAGCAAAGCAGTCCTAACAGTAAATTCTTACCACCGAGCACATAGCAAAGCAGTCCTAACAGTAAACTCTTACCACCGAGCACATAGCAAAGCAGTCCTAACAGTAAACTCTTAACACTGAGCACATAGCAAACCAGTCCTAACAGTAAACTCTTACCACCGAGCACATAGCAAAGCAGTCCTAACAGTAAACTCTTACCACCGAGCACATAGCAAAGCAGTCCTAACAGTAAACTCTTAACACTGAGCACATAGCAAAGCAGTCCTAACAGTAAACTCTTACCACCGAGCACATAGCAAAGCAGTCCTAACAGTAAACTCTTACCACCGAGCACATAGCAAAGCAGTCCTAACAGTAAACTCTTAACACTGAGCACATAGCAAACCAGTCCTAACAGTAAATTCTTACCACCGAGCACATAGCAAAGCAGTCCTAACAGTAAACTCTTACCACCGAGCACATAGCAAAGCAGTCCTAACAGTAAACTCTTAACACTGAGCACATAGCAAAGCAGTCCTAACAGTAAACTCTTACCACCGAGCACATAGCAAAGCAGTCCTAACAGTAAACTCTTAACACCGAGCACATAGCAAACCAGTCCTAACAGTAAACTCTTAACACTGAGCACATAGCAAAGCAGTCCTATCAGTAAACTCTTAACACCAAGCACATAGTAAAGCAGTCCTAACAGTAAACTCTTAACACCGAGCACATAGCAAACCAGTCCTAACAGTAAACTCTTACCACCGAGCACATAGTAAAGCAGTCCTAACAGTAAACTCTTAACACCGAGCACATAGTAAAGCAGTCCTAACAGTAAACTCTTAACAATGAGCAAAGCAGCCACTAGTACCAGAGTTATACGGTTTTTGGTATGACTCAGCTTTGTTTTTTAATCGCAACTTCCTACTTTCGAGGCAGACAGGTCACTACTCAGGTCACCACCCTTACGTTGTATTACAGTGTCTTTCTGCAAGGCTCTAAGCAGTGCTGGATCAGGTCAATTGTTGGGGTGGCTTCTAAAATTTCAAATGGGCACTGACTTTCCTCGCAAGGGTACCAAATAAAAAGTATCTGTATCTATTTAATCAAAGTGTGCACAATACCCAAATAATGTGCGGGAAAAAAAAACTAAAGACAAATTTCAAGTGACAAGTGCTGAGGGGAGGGATAGACGGGCAGAAAGTCCGTTACCACCCTCTACAACCCCATTATAGGCCCAGCTAAGGCAATTTCACCACTTTAACATAATCATTAGTTACCTCTAAATATAGGACTACCTCTAAATATAGAAAGTTACTAACTAGTTAGCATCGCATTATAAAGTGTGGATAGTTTGGGCATTGTAATATACTGCTATTTTAGGCATACCTAATTAGCGAATCATGAAACACATCAATCTGATGTGTATTTCTGCTTTCAATGTCATTTCACAGCCTACTGTCGGAAATGGCCATGCCATGTTCCGATACTGAAGACGTAAATGAGTCGAGACAACTCATGTCCGCACTCAATAACAGTGAAAATCGAAGCTGAAAGTGTTTACATTCATCTGTTATCAATTAAATATTTTTATCTGTATACAAAAAAGATCTTATTTAAGCGGATTGGAATAAAAAGACGTAAAACCTGTTTTACCTTGCTTTACCGAGTTTTCACACCTCGAATCCCGGTGTTGGTAATTTTTAACAAGGAAAAACCCAGGGGAAAACACCAAAAATACATATTATCGCTGCTATTTCTGGCAATTAGTCATAAAATAATATGACATTTGGTAAGATTATCGTTTATTATATAATGTTCAACATAATATAAAACTTTTTTAAAATTGTGTTGTTGTTGTTGCAATTTATCTGGAATACAAAAAAAATTATAGGGTCTAACGTGTTACCCAAGAAAAAAACAAATTTAGTACTCGGGGTGCAGAGAAACACCGGAACGCATCGAAACGCCGGAACGCACATAAACGCCGGAACGCAATAGAACACCGGAACGCAAATCAGGTATATCGTATATGGTATCACGGTATCAATTGTTTTTCCATGCTAATATTTTGTGAAATAAATATACTTTCTATCCTACTTCAGCATGCATGTCACACACTGTCACAGAGAACAATCTTAGATTGTCAATTTGACAAGGACAAAACCAGGTACTCCATTGCATTTAAGAGAGATAACTCAGGGCTTATCTAGTCACAACAGACCCAGTTTAACCCAGGGGTCCCACATTTTAAAAAAATCATAAAAAAATACAAAATATTATTTAGATAACAATTATCTGAATTTCATATGTTGCCAAGATACTTATCTTTTTTTAAAAGCCTAACAGAAAGTACAACTCTTACATAATGCACCAATCACATATAGTGTTGTTGTTTATTTCTGGGGTTGTACAGTTGGTACCGTTATACCATATACTATAGTGTATATTGGTGGTGTATGTATAATTCATACTTGTGACATTTAATATTATTTTCTGCAAGTGATGCAACATCAAACTATATTTTTTTAAAAACTGGAAGCTGTGCATTTTGGCACCACTGATTCCATTGGTTATGGCTCAGATGTCTCTCCATTGTCCTTGACTTGTGCCTGCATGCCGTAGTGGAAATGCTGAACCAGGGATATAAATTTTCTTGGGCATCCTTACTTGGCCAGTACCTCCCACAAACCTTCTTTGCTGACAGTATCAATGTATCTCGATGTAGATGGAGAAAAGCTCAGTGTTTTGCTCATGAAATTTCTCTTGTAGCTGCCTCACAGCAAACACCATGTCGATGGTCCACGTTCTTTTCGGAATCCACACTGACTTTGTTGAGGTAGTTCCTGGTCAAGGGGCATAGTAAGGCAGTTCAGTAGGATTCTGGCAAGTATTTTTGCTGAAATTGAGAGTAATGATATACCCCAGTGGCTGTCGCAGGCCTGGTGGTTCCCTCTATGTTTATACAGGTGGATAATGGAAGTGTCTTTGCATTCATGGGGGACTGTCTCTCTCTGCCATGTCAGTAAAAACAGTTGGTGGCACCTTTCTATAAGGGATTTGCTCCCTTCCTTGTAGACTTCACCTGGGATGGAGTTTGAACCAGGTGCTTTGCCACTGGAGAGCAGACATATCGCTTTCTGTGTCTCGAGCAAGGTTGGATAATCATCCAGTTCTTCTTTGATGGGAAATTGGAGGAGACGACTGATGGCTTTATCGTTAATCAATGAAGGGCAATTCAGGATGCTGTCAAAGTGTTCAGCCCATCATTGAAAAATCTTCTCTTTGTCAGTTAATAGTGTGTTTCTGTTAGCGCTTAGAGAAGGGTGGACGATTCAGATGATATAGGTTCATATACTTCTTTCACTGCACTGTAGAAGTTCTTCATATCATGCTGGTCTGCGTAATGCTGGATCTCATCTCAATGATGCTCACAACCGTTTTGTCCTGAATACATTCTTGTTGACAACTTGATGCCTTCTCTGAAACAAAACAAACAGTATGAACTCCAAAATGACAAGGTAAAACACAAACACGCTTTCTTTTGAACAAAACCCACTACAAAATGCATCATCGACTGATCGAACAAGCTCTGCAGCATGGACGAATTCTTGAAAGGTTCATGAAGCACTCAAGGCTATACAAGATTGATGAAACTCTACATAGATTTCAACACAAAACACGTACTGTTGCCACCAACGACTTTGAAAAACACTTCTTCAAGTTCGAGAACAATATCATGTTCGGAACAAAACTACAGAAGATGAACAAAAGCAAAAGAACATCAAAATCCTCAATAACCAAAGACAACAAGATAAGCTCATTGCAATTAATGCCTTTATCATCTTGACATTCTTTAACGAATATCATTGCCAATAATGCTTTTATCATCTTGACATTCTTTGACGAATATCATTGCCAATAATGCCTTTATCATCTTGATCTCTCCAAAATTTGGTCGAATCACTGCATATCGAATCCCCAACAGCACAATTTGTAGATAAACACTGTAATAAAAACCAGAATCCCTATTCCCCAGTTGTAAATAGACCATGGGTGACACTCTTGATCACTCTTTATCACACAGCTGTAAATAGACCATGGGTGACACTCTTGATCACTTTTTATCACAGTTATAAATAGACCATGGGTGACACTTTTGATCACTCTTTATCACACAGTTATACAAGTGACCCAAGATCCACATTATCTACTATTTGTGCATGATATTAAAAAAAATGCAAGTTTATCATGTAAACTATTTTTGTTTTAAATATGTAAGTGAAATACATCATGAATTTAATTATGATGCATTGAAACCTTTCCAGTGGCCTAGCTGTTAGAGCCTCTGCCCGGAAGCGGTATCTCATGGGTTCAATCCCCGGCTGCATCATACCAAAGAATTACAAAAATTGTACTAACAGTTGCCTTGCTTGATGCTCAGCATTAAGAGGTTAGTGTTAGGACTGGTCGGCCTGGTGTCAGGATAATGTGACTGGGTGGGACATCATGCTACATCACTATAAACTGCCTCACTGCAGACATCGTAGCGATATAACTAAAAAATTGTTACAGCTACGTTAAAAATCCTAATCAAACAAACAAACAGTGCAGTTTTGAGAAAGAATTTGTTGCAATTCTTGAACTCTTCCAAGTAGTTTGACATCATGAAATCATTTGTAAATTTTCAAACAAAAACCATGAAAAAGTGTTTAGAGAACTTGTTTCTAAAGACATCATCATTGAAGCTATTCTCTAGACATGAGCTTGAGCTGGCTTGCAATTTTTTTTCTGGCCATTTAAATGAAACATCTGGCTGCAGGCATGTAATTTTTAATGGTTATTGACATGACAATTTTTAAGTTCTTGTAAAATGTTTTAAATAATAAATGAAAATAGAAATATTAAACATACCATAATATAATATATAAATTTGTAGTGAATTAGAGATTTATATCATAAAATTGTATGCTATAAGCAAACTGAAGGATGAAGAACTCATTATTTAATTAACCCCTATTTAGATACAGTAAAACCTGTTTTGAGAGACCACTTTCATCATTTTGAGAGACCAATTGTTTTGGGAGGCCAGAATCTCCATTTACAGATTTATTG